>ONZH01010884.1:0-232431 GCA_900303285.1 Rhinella marina | reverse complement strand
ACCTGCTGTGGGGGGCCCGGGCACAGGGCCGGCGTCAGCACCCGGCAAACCCAGGCATGTGCCGGGGCCCTGAGCTCCTTGGCAGTGGCGTAGCTATAGGGGTCGCAGTTGCGACCGGGCCCTGGCACATGGGGGCACTGGGGGCATTTCTTACTGGCACATGGGGGCACTGGGCATTTTTACTGGCACATGGCGGCATTTCTTAATGGCACGGGAGCACTGGGGGCATTTCTTAATGGCACATGGGGGCACTGGGGGGCATTTTTACTGGCACATGGGGGCACTGGAGGCATTTCTTACTGGCACATAATTTGGGAGGCATTTCTTACTGGAAAATAATTTGGGGGGCATCTATGGGGGTGGGACACTTTACTGGCACATGATTTTGGGGGGGAATCAATGGGGGGGAACTTATGGTGCATTATTGGGGCGTTTCTTACTGGCACATAATTTGGGGGGCATCTATGGATGGGGACTACTGGCACATTATTGGGGTGAAATTTTGGGGGCACTTCTGGCACATTATTGGGGGGTAGTAAACTAGTAAACTTAGTAGTAAACTAAGATTTTTTTTCTGTCAAACTGCAGAGATGAGAAATGGCTGAAAAATGGCGTCTGGTCTGAAAGGAGAAGATGAGGAAAGAGAAGATCTATATTAGAGGAGACGACACTGGATGTACGAGGTATGGGGCGCTGTATTATACTGGATGTAACAGGTATGGGGCGCTGGATTAGGCTACATTCACACTAACGTTGTGTTTTGCAGTCTGCAAATTGCGGATCCGCAAAAAAAGGATGATGTTCCGTATGGCATCAGTTTTTTTTTTTTGCAGATCCACTGTAACAATGCCTATCCTTGTCCGCAAAACGGACAAAAATAGGAATGGACATACAGATGCGGACAGCACACAGTGCTCATTGAAGTGAATGGGTCCGCATCTGAGACGCAAAATATGTAGATCGGAGGCTGCAAAAACAACTGTCGTGTGAATGACAGGGGGGGGGCCCAAGCTGAACTCTTGCACCAGGGCCCATGAGCCTTTAGCTACGCCACTGCTCCTCAGGGGGCCCACTCAGCCGCTGGCTTTTTTTTTTTTAATTCATTTTTTATTTTTGCTGCTCCCTCCCGAGTCCCGTCCCACTGAACCGCTTTAATACCGGCTCCGAGTCCTCACTCACCCCACTGCCCTTTAACAGTGCCCAGCCACAGTCTTCTCTGCGGGTGCCGCCTACCTCCTTGCCGCGCTTCAGCTGTCTCCTCCTTCCCACCGCCACCAGCAGAGGAGGAGACAGCTGAAGCGCAAGGGAGAGATGAAGACTGAGGCGGCGTCATCTTAGTGGCAGGTGCAGCGAAAACAGCCCAGCAACGCGGTGCAGTAAGTAACTTGCCCCAGCCAGCCCAGTCTAAAGGGTCATTTTGCTTGTATTTTCATCTCCAGCTCTGGGTCATTATTGAATAAGGTCATCTTCTGTACTTCTGCATTGCAACCTGGGGGATGTAGGTCTGATGGGGGCACAAGACGCCAACCTGAGGTCTGATGGGGGCACGAGACGCCGACCTGAGGTCTGATGGGGGCACGAGACGCCGACCTGAGGTCTGATGGGGGCACAAGACGCCGACCTGAGGTCTGATGGGGGCACGAGACGCCGACCTGAGGTCTGATGGGGGCACGAGACGCCGACCTGAGGTCTGATGGGGGCACGGGGGGGGGGGGGGGGGCCGCGAAATTTGCCTGTAGGGGGCCCCGAAATTCCTGATGGCAGCCCTGAGTGTGTGCATAGAGATGTTAAAGATTATCTCATTGCTATTGTGACTATAAACACTGACTGTGGTACTGTGTCCCACCAAGTGGGTATTGTAAAAGGTTTAATGCATGTCATGATAATAGGATGTGACTTTCCTTTGTTTTGGGAGCTGTGGGGGAAAGTAACATCACCCAATGGTCACAATGTGTCCTCTGTCACTGAACCTATAATGACAGGGGAAACCATTGATGCTTCTGAAAATTTTCCTCTGGATGTTCTGGTTGGAGAAGAGGGTGAGACCACAGAGTCCGAACTATCACTGCCGGATCTGGATGTGTCTCGGGTTGATTTTGCGACTGCTCAATTGCAGGACCCGACACTGAAAAATGCGTTTGAGAATGTAACGGTTATAAATGGTGTTCCCCCAAGAGGTGGGTGCGGACCAACAGTATCCTTACTTTGAAGTTGATAACAATCTATTATACCGTGTTATTAAAGGGAACAATGAAGTGGTGGAACAATTAGTGGTACCCCGGCCCTATAGGAAAATGGTATTGGAAATGGCTCACTCTCATGTGTTGGGGGGTCACCTAGCTACCGATAAAACCAGGGAGCGTATATTTCTGAGATTCTACTGGCCGGGCTGCTTAAAGAAATTGATAATTATTGTAAGTCTTGTCCTACCTGCCAGATGAATGCCCCTGTCTCTCATTTCAGAAGTCCTTTGGTGCCCCTTCCTGTGATCGAAGTGCCCTTTGAAAGATTAGCCATGGATTTAGTGGGACCCATAGTTAAATCTGCTAGAGGGCATCAGTACATATTAGTGATTCTGGATTATGCCACTAGATACCCTGAGGCAATTCCATTGAGAAATGCGTCTGCTAAGTGCATTGCTCGAGAGCTCTTCCATCTTTGCACTAGAGTGGGTCTACCAAAAGAAATACTCACAGACCAGGGCACACCTTTTATGTCCAAAGTTATGAAAGAGCTGTGTAAAATACTAAAGATTAAACAACTGAGAACCTCTGTATACCATCCACAAACGTACGGCTTAGTAGAAAGATTTAATAAAACCTTAAAGTCCATGTTGAAAGAGATGGTAAAGATTGGGACTGTTTGTTACCTTACTTGTTGTTTTCCATCAGGGAGGTCCCACAAGCCTCTACAGGGTTCTCCCCATTTGAGTTACTGTATGGCCGGCACCCCCGTGGTCTGCTAGATGTAGCTAAAGAAACGTGGGAGTCTGAAGCCACGCCATATAAAAGTGTAATTGACCATGTTGCACAAATGCAGGAAAGAATTTCAAAGGTCATGCCAGTAGTAAAAGAACATATACAGAGGGCCCAAGAAGCACAAAGGTGTGTGTACAATCGCTTGGCTAGAATTAGAGAATTCCAGGCAGGTGACTGGGTGCTGATACTGGTGCCCACGGTTGAGAGCAAGTTTTTGGCTAAGTGGCAGGGACCGTTTGAAATCCTAGAAAAAGTTGGAGAAGTAAATTACAGAGTGCATCAGCCAGGTAAAAGGAAGCCGGTGCAATTGTATCATGTGAACCTGATTAAGGCCTGGAAGGAAAGGGAGTCTTGGGCTGCAATGAGTTGTTCCACTAGAGTTTCTGACCCAGAATATCAGAAGGTGACAATCGCTAGTACATTGTCTTGTTCTCAAAAACAGGAGTGTAAGGAGTTTTTGCAGCACAATAAAGATATCTTCTCTAACCTGCCAGGGTGCACTAATGTCATTGAACATATGATCTTTACTGAGCCACAGGTTAAAGTAAGGGTAAAACCTTATAGGATTCCAGAAGCCCGTAGACAGGCTGTCTCTGAGGAGGTCCAGAGGATGTTGACTTTGGGAGTAATTGAGAAGTCCAAAAGTGAGTGGTCCAGCCCAATTGTATTAGTCCCAAAACCAAATGGAAGTTGCCGTTTCTGCAATGATTTTCGGAAACTTAATGAGGTATCGAAAATGGACGCCTACCCCATGCCCAGAGTGGACGAACTGATAGAAAGACTAGGACCAGCTAGATACATCACCACTCTGGACCTCACAAAAGGGTATTGGCAAATACCTTTAGCTAAAGAGGCTCGAGAAAAAACTGCCTTCTCTACTCCTGAGGGGTGCTTCCAATATATCAGAATGCCCTTTGGGTTAAAAGGAGCCCCTTCTACATTTTTCAAAGGGCTATGGTTGTAATTTTAACTCCACATAAGGGATATGCAGCAGCCTACTTAGATGACATTGTTGTTTATAGCCTAGATTGGAAAAGCCATCTAAGTAAGGTTCAGGCCATTTTAGACTCCCTTTCAGATGCAGGGTTTACTGCCAACCCAGAGAAGTGTGCTATAGGCTTAGAGCAGGCGAAATACCTGGGTTACGTTGTAGGGAGAGGCATGATTAAGCCGCAGATTAATAAAGTTGAAGCAATCCAAAACTGGCCACGTCCTCTTACAAAAAAGCAAGTAAGGGCTTTCTTGGGCATCGTAGGATATTACAGGCGGGTTGTACCTAGCTTTGTATTGCGACACCCTTGTCTGACCTTACAAAAGGGAACAAATCTGTAATGGTAAAATGGTCTCCTGAGGCAGAAAAAGTGTTCAACCAACTGAAGTCAATGTTGTGTAGACAGCCAGTGTTAGTGGCTCCAGATTTCTCTAAAGAATTCATCGTACAAACTGATGCATCAGAAGTTGGGCTAGGGGCTGTCATGTCTCAGGAGATTAATGGAGAAGAGCATCCCCTTATGTATCTGAGTAGGAAACTAAACTCTTGTGAGAAAAACTACTCTATAGTAGAGCGAGAGTGTCTGGCAATAAAGTGGGCGCTGGACTCTCTGAGATATTACCTGCTTGGCAGAAAGTTCAGGCTTGTCTCAGACCATGCTCCATTGAAATGGATGAGTCAGAATAAAGGAAATAATGATCGGGTAACACGTTGGTTCCTGGCATTACAAGACTTTGATTTTGTGGTAGAACATTGGTCAGGTAAATTACATGTGAATGCAGATGCCCTGTCAAGAGTCCACTGTTTGACTGCTGTAGGTGCCAAGCCCCTCGGCTTTAGGCAAAGGGGGGGGGATATGTAAACAATCAGCTGGTAAAGTAGTGGATGGAAGGTATATTCCTTTAAGGTATCTGTGTTCAGTGATGTAAAGCATGGAATTGTATATGTTTTGTTTCCCTAACTGGAGTTTAGCCCCAGGATTTAGGTAATACCTGGAATACCTGGATCCTGGAAGGTCGCTCCCATGCTCCGCTCCATCTATTTTACCTGTCTAGAGCTCCAGGTGGGGGCTCTCAGTCTGATAAGGGGCACACTGCCGGAGTGCAGCGTGTGTGTGCTATCTGAAGAAAAGACCTATTGGAGTTTGAAAAGCCTGAAGTTTGGTGAGAACCAGTGTTGGACTTTGTTGGAGCTAAAAAAACCTGCCACTAAGGACATTTCCGTTTGATTGTTATGCTGAAGGAATCCTGTTAAGTACCTGTGTGTTTTTTTGGATTTGGCTCAATAAAGCAGAGTCACTTGAGTTTTCTGTCTGCCTATACCTGATTTTGCTGGACTACAAGTCTAATTACAAGGTCCCGATTCACAAACTATATAAAATTCGTATCTCTGTAACTGTATAGACCAGCAGAGTAAAGTCATTTCTTCTGCATGGTGTGCGCTAGAAAAACAAAACCCAAAAAGCAATGCCGGAATTTGCTTTTCTACATCCTGCTTCCCAATAAGCAAAATATGTACCTTAAAATAGTACCAAAAAGCCTCAAATATCTGTTAAGAGAAAAATAAAAAAAATATATGGTTCTCAGAAAATGGCTGTACTGGTACCTCAGAAGTTGCCTTAAAGCAACATGTCACCCATAAAGCAATTCATCAAAATCTGCACTGCAAAAGCCAAAAGGAGGTGTTCCCTTTGTGAACACAGCAGTGTACCCAAACAGCAGTTTAAATTCACTTTTATGGCATTTGCGTACCCAGTAGAACCCATCTAACAATTTAAAGAGTGTGTTGTGAGTCTTAGATGGCACAAACTGGGCACAAAATACTGGGTACTGAAATGCTGTATCGGTGTAAAAAGTTCCAAGAGCCAAATGGCATTCCTTCCCAGTCCTTCCAGCCCACACAGCAGCTTATGTCCACATTTATGGCATTTTTGTACCAATAGAAGCCGCCTAACAATTATGTTATATTTTCATTTTGCATGGTCCATTGCACATTGGTTTCTAAAATAGGGTCACTTCTTGGGGGAGGGGGAAGGTTCTTTTATTTACTTAATCTCAGACTGTCTGCTGTTGTCTGCCAGTGCTGTATAAATCACCAGACCAGGCCTCAAATGCACCTGGTGCTCTTTCCATTCTGAACCCTGTAGTGTGCCCAAACATCAGTTTATAGCCAAATAGGGGGTATTAACATGCTCAGAAAAAAAATTATGTAACAAAAATTGAGGTCTCTTTTCTCCTATTACCACGAAAATTAAACATTTGAGGCTAAAACTACATGTAATTGAAATAAAATGTCTATGAAAAGTCTGTGGGCTCAAGCCAATCATTTTACTCATAGGTGAATTCTTTGAAGGGTTTAGTTTCCAAAATGGGGTAATTCTGGGAGCTTTACACTGTACTGGGCTCTGCAAATATGATATGGCACCCGAGACCCGTTCCAGTAAAATCTGTGCACCAAAAGTCTTGCTTTATGCCTATACAGCAATGTACGATCACATATGGACTGTTGCTACATATATTCAGGAAAAATTGCGAAACAAATATGTTAAAGGGTTATTCTCATTTTAGAATATGGGGGCATATCGCTAGGATATGCCCCCATTGTCTTCTAGGTGCGGGTCCCACCGCTGGAACCCGCACCTATATCCAGAACGGAGCCCCCGAACTGAATGAGGGCGCACTGCGCATGCTCAGCCGCCCTCCATTCATTTCTATGGGGCTGCCTTTCGTCGGCTCCATAGAAATGAATGGGAGCACACCGCGCATGCACGGCCCGGCTCCCATTCATTTCTATGAGCGGAACGGGGACCTGCGCCTGGTGGTGGCCGGACCCCCGGAAACCCAGGGTCCTCCAGGCGCAGCGCTCCCCGCTCCGTTCTGGATATAGAGAACGCAGCTGGGACCCGCACCTATAAGACAATGGGGGCATATCCTAGCGATATGCCCCCATTGTCTAAGATGAGAATACCCCTTTAAAGGACTGAATAATGTTCAGGAGGAAAGGGTTATTAATAAGAAACTGAACAGAAGAACAAGGGGGCACAATCTGAGGTTAGTTGGGGAAAAAATCAAGAACAACATTAGAAAATATTATTTCACTGAAAGAGTAGTAGAAGCTTGGAACAAACTTCCAGCAGAGGTGGTTGATACATCCACAGTAACTGAATTTAAACATGCCTGGGATAAACATGTATCTATCCTAAGATAACAATAAAAGGATAATAAAAGGGCAGACTAGATGGACCAGGTGGTCTTTTTCTGCCATCAATCTTCTATGTTTCTAAATTGTGGCATGCTTTTTCTTCTGTTATCCCTTTTAAAAATGAAAACTATGGGGCTAAAGCAACATTCTATTGGAAGAAATTAAATTTATAATTTTCACTATCAAATGTTTTTAAATTCTATGAAACGTGTAACAGCGGTTGCTGACAGCCAATGTTTCCCTACTCATTACTGCGGCCCTGGGCTCCATGGCAAACACTGTTCTTCCTGGATGTCTCCATCATTGTGCACGTCCAGCCGCATTGTGGGGCAGGTAGCAGCGGTGGTCAGCTGCCGGTGTCTCCCTATTCACTGCCGTGGTCCCAGGCTCTATCCTTGCAGGTGGAGTCAAATTGCACACTACACCCCTCAATAAATTCCTTGAGGGGTGTAGTTTCCAAATGGGATAATTTTCACCGTAGGGGCACCTTAAAGTCTCTTCAAATATGACATGGCACCTGAAAACCATTTCAGCAAAATCTGCCCTCCAAAAGCCATATGACGCTCCTCTTCTGAGCCCTGCTGTGTGCCCATACAGCAGTATACAACCCCATATGGGCTGTTTCTGTAAACTGCATAATCAGGGTAATAAATATTGCAGTTTGTTTTGCCGTTAATCCTTGTGTGTTAGAGTAAAATCTGCAAACAGAAATATGAATTTTTTAATTTCACCTCCATTTTGTTTTAATCCCAGGCCCATTTTTGTTTTTATCTCCCCACATTCTAATAGCCATTACTTTTTACATTCATATAGCCATATTAGGGCTTATTCTTTGCAGGATGTTATATTTTTTAATGGCACCATCTAATTTACCATGTCTTGTATTGGAGAATGGGAAAAAAATTCTTTGTGGAGTTAAATTGAAAAAACTCACAATTCTGACAAACTCTTTTGGGTTTTGATATTACGGCGTTCACTGTGGGCTAAAAATTACACAGTCTCCATATTCTGCGACTCAATATGGTTATGGCAATACCAAATTTGTATATATTTTTTTCCGTTTTATTGCTTTGAAAAAAATCAAAATGGCGTTGCCATTTTCTGACAGCGATAATTTTTTAAAATATTTCCATCCACATTGCTGTATGAGGGCTTGTTTTTTACACAATGAACTATAATTTTTTTGTTACTTTTTTAAGGCACAGTCATGGCCAAAAGTTTTGAGAATGACACAAATATTATATTTTCACATGATCTGCTGCCCTCTGGTTTTTATGTGTGTTTGTCAGATGTTTTTATCACATACAGAAATATAATTGCAATCATATTATGAGTAACAAAAGCTTATATTGACAGTTAGAATGAGTTAATGCAGCAAGTCAATATTTGCAGTGTTGACCCTTCTTCTTCAGGACCTCTGCAATTCTCCCTGGCATGCTCTCAAGCAACTTCTGGATCAAATCCTGACTGAGAGCAGTCCATTCTTGCACAATCAGTGCTTGCATTTTTTCAAGATTTGTAGGTTTTTGTTTGTCCACCCGTCTTTTGATGATTGACCACAAGTTCTCAATGGGATTAAGATCTGGGGAGTTTCCAGGCCATGGACCCAAAATCTCTGTTTTGTTCCCTGAGCCATTTAGTTATCACCTTTGCTTTGTGGCAAGGTGCTCCATCATGCTGGAAAAGGCATTGTTGATCGCCAAACTGCTCTTGGACGGTTGGGAGAAGTTGCTCTCAGAGGACATTCTGGTATCATTCTTTATTCATGGCTGTGTTTTTAGGCAAGACTGTGAGAGAGCCGATTCCCTTGGCTGAGAAGCAACCCCACACATGAATGGTTTCAGGATGCTTTACAGTTGGCATGAGACAAGACTGGTGGTAGCGCTCACCTCGTCTTCTCTGAATAAGCTGTTTTCCAGATGTCCCAAACAATTGAAAAGGGGATTCATCAGAGAAAATGACTTTACCCCAGTCCTCAGCAGTCCACTCCCTGTACCTTTTGCAGAATATCAGTCTGTCCCTGATGTTTTTTCTGGAGAGAAGTGGCTTCTTTGCTGCCCTCCTTGAGACCAGGCCTTGCTCCAAGAGTCTCCGCCTCACAGTGCATGCAGATGCACTCACACCTGCCTGCTGCCATTCCTGAGCAAGCTCTGCACTGCTGGTAGCCCGATCCCGCAGCTGAAACACTTTTAAGAGACGGTCCTGGCGCTTGCTGGTCTTTCTTGGGCGCCCTGGAGCCTTTTTGGCAACAATGGAACCTCTCTCCTTGAAGTTCTTGATGATGCGATAGATTGTTGACTGAGGTGCAATCTTTCTAGCTGCGATACTCTTCCCTGTTAGGCCATTTTTGTGCAGTGCAATGATGACTGCACGTGTTTCTTTAGAGATAACCATGGTTAACAGAAGAGAAACAATGATGCCAAGCACCAGCCTCCTTTTAAAGTGTCCAGTGGTGTCATTCTTACTTAATCATGACAGATTGATCTCCAGCCCTGTCCTCATCAACACCCACACCTGTGTTAATGGAGCAATCACTGAAACGATGTTAGCTGGTCCTTTTAAGGCAGGGCTGCAATGATGTTGAAATGTGTTTTGGGGGATAAAGTTCATTTTCTAGGCAAATATTGACTTTGCAAGTAATTGCTGTTAAGCTGATCACTCTTTATAACATTCTGGAGTATATGCAAATTGCCATTATAAAAACTGAAGCAGTAGACTTTGTAAAAATTAATATTTGTATCATTCTCAAAACTTTTGGCCATGAGTGTACATACAACTTTTTGGTCACTGATTTTTTTTGGGGAATAAGGTGAACAAAAAAATGGCGAGTCAAGTTTTTTCTGTTACAGCGTACACTGCGCAGGAAAAATATTTTTATATTTTAATTATTCAGACATTTTCAGATGCGTTGATATCTGTTTATTTTTTATATATTATATATAAAACTGGGAAAGGAGTTTTTTAAACAATAACTTTTAGCCCCCAGCCCCCATATTTTAACCCCCATATAAATTTTAGCCCCCATTAGCCTTAGAGGGCTAGAACCTGGGATCTTTTGATCCCTTGTCCCATGCACCATAATAGAAATCTATTATGGTGAATGGAATTCTGCGGCTCGCTCTGCTGAGCTGTACCTCATGCATAGCTTAGCAGTCAGATTACCATGACAGGCCTGGGAAGCTTCAGCAGGCCCCAGAATGTCATAGTAATGGATCAGAGCCCTGTGATTTCACTACGGGGGCTCCAATCGGAATGTATAAGGAGCTGCATCCCTCTGTCTAACCTCAAAGATCCCGCAATTGCTATTGAATGCGGCATCTGAAGGGTTAAATAACCGTTTTTGGCTTCATTGCTGATCCCAGTCTTTGCGACCGGGTGGCATACTCCATACAATCCCTCAGCAACTGTGAAGTACAGGTACATCACATTGGCTGGATAGGTTAATTCTTGTGGGACAACTAAAGGGTTAACACAGTTTGTAAAATAAGTTTTAAATAATTTGAGGGGTTTAGTTTAAAAAGAATGGGTCATTTGTGGGTGTTTTTTTCAGAACTGAATTGATCCTTAAAGTCAGTTTTAGAAATTTTCTTAAAAATTTTAGAAATTGCATCTAAAATCCTAGGCCTTCTAACATTCCTAAAAAAAAAAATGACATTTCCAAAACATACAGAAGACATACACTGAATGTTAATTCATTATTATTTTGGGAAGTATCACTATCTGTTTTAAAAGCAAATAAATTCAAATTTAGAAAATTTTTCCAAATGTTCTGTAAATTTTGTATTTTTTTTTTTTTTACCTATTGACCCAAATTTACCACTAACATAAAGTACGATGTGTCATGAAAAATTAATCGCAGACTCGTTTGAATAAGTAAAAGCATTTCAAAGTTTATACTACATAAACTGACATGTCAGATTTGCAAAATTAGGCAGGGTCAGGAAGGTGAAAAGTAGCTGTGTCTGGACGGGGTTATAAATGGAACAAATAAAACACACAATATAGGCAAAAACACATTAAGAAGACCTACAAAAACACTACAAAAAACACTGAAAAGGTAAACATTTTTGAAGCTTTTATGGGAAAAAAAATGCTAAAATTTGCAAATTGTACCAATTAGGCCCCATTCAGACGGCCGATACGGGCCGTGAAATCCCGGCCTGTACTGCCCCAGAGGACGGGAGCGCATGTTTCACTGTACGGCGGCGTCCTCTGGGGCAGCACAGGCTGGGATTTCACAGCCCGTATCAGGCCGTGAAATACGGCCGACTGAATGGGGCCTTAATCAGATGCAATTGAATCTAGTTGCATTGATTTATGGTATTGAAGCAGGCTATTATGTAATTTCAGTAAAAAGAAAGAACTAGAAAATAAGATAGATTACTGTATCCTCTGAACATTTCTTGTGTAACCAAGCACGAATAAAAATCGAAATATATTGTAATGAGTTATCTTGAAATGGTAGCCTGAAAATAAATATTAAAACAGGAGATTGTGAGATACTTCTTTGCTGAGTACACAAGCAGTTATGTTGGCTTTATCATCACAAGATCATAACATATGCCCTGCAGTTTATAGAGCATAGATCTGAAAATATTAGCTTTTCTAAGAAAACAGTTGTCAAGGACAAGAAAGGGTGTGAAGGCACCCGAAAGGTACCTGCACACGGTTAGGATTATGGGTGGTTTTTCCTCGAGAATTCTCATGCAGAAAAACTGCATTGTAATACACTGCATCGTAATACAGTACCAGCAATCCATCAGCGGTGGTCTTGCTTGCACACTATAAAAAAAAGTGCCAGCTAGTCTGGTGATCGGTACTGTGGGAGTGTGGATAGGCTGGTACTTTTTTCTATAGTGTGCAAGCGTGGCCACTGCTGATGGATTGCAGGATGGTCGTAACCATGGATACGAGCAGTGTAAAATGTGATGGAAAAGTTAATCCAGCCAGCAAAGGAAGCAATATGGGTAATAACAATACATTAGTAAGTGCCTTGTATTAACTTACTCTAGATAATAAATGCTGTTTGCTGAAGTGACACAACCCCTTTAAGCGTACATGCACACGGCAGTGTAGTTCATGCAAATTTTTAGCGTGGATTTTCATATTCAAACCGAATCCGCATCAAAATCTGCATGTCTTACTTGCAAATTGTGTGGTGTTTTCATGCAGATTTGCCCCAGACCTCACCCATTTCAAAGGAAAATAATTTTTTCAAAGGAAAATTCTGATCTACTTACTATATTACTATACGTAGTATACTTACTATATTACTACGTACTGTATTACGCTACAGATTTTCCACACAATCTATGTGTAACACGCACTATGTACATATACAGTACCCTTAGGGCTCATGCACACTAACCTGCACACTGGACCCATGTATCCACATCCATGATATGGAGCGCACATGACTGGTGCCCGTATATTGCACACCGCTGTTTGCGAGCTGCAATACGGGCACCAGTCGTGTGCGCTCCATATCATGGATGTGGATACATGGGTCCACAATCCGCAAGATACGGTGTGGAGCCGAAGCCTACGGAAGCACAATGGAGCGCTTCCATGGGATTTCGGTCCTTGCCTCCGCAACACAAAAGAATATACAATGTTATATTTTTGTGCGGTCAGGACTGAATCTTGCAGATCCCGGACCCATTCACTTGAATCCACAAATGGAGGGCATGTGGCTGATGACCGTCCGTTGCGGACCGCTATTTGATGTCCACATCACGGGCATGGGATGCATACATTTGTGTACATGAGCTCTTAGGGCAGGGATGCCCAACCTGCGGCCCTCCAGCTGTTGAAAAACTACAACTCCCAGCATTCCTGGACAGCCTACTGCTATCAGCCTGCAGCAGAGCATGGTGGGAGTTGAGCATCCCTACTTTAGGGTATACTATCACTTAGCAGTTGTTGTTTCTGTGACTGAAAATATCTTCCATACATTTGAATGGAGTTGTTTCTGCAGCATGCACATAGTTTACTGCAAACTCATTTAACCTTGGTGCCAGTGGACGTACCGGTGCGTCCAGGGCGCGAGGTAGTTCGCGCTACAGGGCGTACCGGTACGCCCTGCATGTAAACACCCGCTGCGCAGTGAAGCGGGGTTTACATGCTCTGATGGTGGCTGTTAGCCACAGCCAGCCATCTGCACTGAATGCCTCGGGGGGAGCCGTGCCCCCCCCATAATGGCGATCGCTGTGAATGGCTGGTCTATTCAGACCAGCCATTCACAGCAGGCACCGGGTACTCGGCGGGGATCGCGCTATTCTGGTGAATCCCCGCCGAGTGTCAGGGGTTAGGGGGGGGTCAGGGTGTCCCCCCCCCACCCCCCGCGATCGGCTGTGATTGGTCAGTGACTGGTCACTGACCAATCACTGGCCAAAACATGTACGGGCGGCTGCTGCGAGAGTGCCGCCTGCAATAATTGTTCAGGATGGCCGAGCGGTTTTCAAGCAGAGTATCAGCATACAGCTGATACTCTGCTTGAAACTGCTGACATCGGTGCTGGCACCGATGTCAGCAGTTTAACCCCTTCCATGCCGCGGTCCGTAGGGACCGCTGTATGGAAGGGGTTAACAGGGAGGGAGCTCCCTCCCTCTCCCATCGGGCGCTGCGGTGCACTGGCAGCGCTGATGGTGTGGCCAGATGAGAGGGAGGAAGCTCCCTCTCCCTTCCATCGGGACGCTGCTCTGCTGTGGCAGCGTCCCGATGGTTACCATGGCAACCGGACGCTTTCAGAAGCGTCTTGGTTGCCATGGTGTAAGCTAAGCCTCATCAGGCTCCTGCTAAAGGCAGGAGCCTGACAAGGCTTAGCCTGTGTGAAAATACACTGCAGTACACTATACAGTGTACTGTAGTGTATTATAGAACATCAGACCCACTGGATCTTCACTTCAAGAACCAAGTGGGTCTGAGTCTAAAAAAAAAGTGTAAAAAAATTAAAAAATAAAAGGAAAAAAAAAGTTTAAAAAAATCATTTTTCCCCCAATACTCTAATTTGAAATTGGTAAAAAAAGAAAAAAAATACCCCAAGCATGTTAGGTATCGCCATGTTCGTAACAACCCACTCTACAAAAATATCACATGTCCCGACCCCTCCGGTGAACACCGTAAAAAAATAAAAATAAAAACTGTGTCAAAAAAGCCATTTTTGTCACTTTACATCACAAAAAATGTAATACCAAGCGATCAAAAAGGCATATGCCCGACAAAATAGTACCAATCTAACCGTCACCTCTTCCCGCAAAAAATGAGCCCCTACCTGAGACAATCGCTCAAAATATAAAAAAACTACAGCTCTCAGACAATGGAGAGACCAAAACATGATTTTTTTTGTTTCAAAAATTATATTATTGTGTAAAACTTAAATAAATTAAAAAAACTATACATGTTAGGTATCGCCACGTCCGTTACAACCTGCTCTACAAAAATATCACATGACCTAACCTGTTAGATGAACACTGTACAAAATAAAAAATAAAAACTGTGCCAGAACATCCATTTTTGGTTACTTTGCCTAACAAAAAGTGTCATATAAAGCGATCAAAAATCATATGTACCCCAAAATAGTATCAATACCACTGTCACCTTATCCTGTAGTTTCCAAAACATGGGCACTTTTTGGTTGTTTCTACTGTAGGGAGCTTTAGGGAGGCCTCAAGTGGGACATGGTGTCTAAAAACCAGTCCAGCAAAATTTGCCCTCCAAAAACCATCTGGCGCACCTTTTCTTCTGCGCCCTGCTGTGTGGCCATACAGTAGTTTACTACCACATGTGGGGTGTTTCTGTAAATCGCAGAATCAGGGTAATAGTTTTTGAGTTTTGTTTGGCTATTAACCCTTGATGTGTTACAGGAAAAAATGGATTAAAATGGAAAACGTGCCAAAAAAAGTGAAATTTAGAAATGTCATCTCCATTTTCCTTTAAATCTTGTGGAATACATAAAGGGTTAACAAAGTTTGTAAAATCAGTTTTGAAAACCTTGAGGGGTGTAGTTTCTAAAATGGGGTAATTTATGGTGGTTTCTATTATGTTAGCCCCACAAACTGACTTCAGAACTGAACTGGTCCTTAAAAAAATGGTTTTGGAAAATTTCTTAAAAATTTTAAGAATTGCTTCTAAAATTCTAAGCCTTCTAACGTCCCCAAAAAATAAAATTACATCAACAAAATTATGGCAACATAAAGTAGACATATGGGAAATGTAAAGCAATAACTATTTTGTGAGGAATCACTATCTGCCTTAAAAGCAGAGAAATTCAAAGTTTGAAAATTACAAATTTTTCCAAATGTTCTGTAAATTTATAATTTTTTTAAAAATAAAGGTGATTTATATTGACTCAAATTTACCGCTGTCATGAAGTACAATGTGTCACGAGAAAACAATCTCAGAACGGCTTGGATAAGTAAAAGTGTTTCAAAGCTATTACCACATAAAGTGACACATGTCAGAATTTAAAAATTTGGCCCAGACATTAAGGCCAAAATGGGCTCTGTCCTTAAGGGGTTAAGATAATTGTGTCAGTTGATGAAATGAACATAACCTTAAATTGGTTGCCATAGGAAGGAATAGAGTTGCAGTGCCACTTGCACTTTTGCTGTGACCATAACACACAAATTGCAAAAGATCTAACACTACTGGATTGCAACCCCATTCATTCCTATAGCAGCCTTGCCAAACAGCAATCCTTGGTTGCACAACAGCTGTCGCAGCCAAAATTGCAGTGTAGACGTACCCTTAAGGCCCCATTCACACGTCCGTATTTGTGCACATCCTGGAAAACGGTCAGTTTTTGCGGATCCATTGTACCGCAAAAAAATGCGTTTTTCCAGCACATCCGTTCCGTTTTTCCGTAAAAAAAGGAAAGGATGTATCCATATGTCAAATCAAATCTTTTTTTTCTTTTTCTTTTTTTTTTCTACCCTCCTGGAACAGAATCCGCAAATGCGGATGACATGCGGATGGCTTTCCGCATGTCTTCCGCATTTACGGACGTCCCATAGACTTGTATTGGGCTACGGACCGCAAAATCGGAGGAAAAGTAGGACAGGAGGATTTCTGTTTGCAGATCCGCAAAACGGAACGGAGAAACGGATGCGGACAACATACGGTGCAATGTCCGCATTTTTTTGGGACCCATTAAAATGAATGGATCCGCATACTATCCACAAAAAACGGACGCAGATAGGATGCGGATGAAAAATACGGACGTATGAATGGAGCCTAAGAGCTGTCAGCCCTGCAAGTAATTACTAAGACAGACTTGTCAGGAGAACTCATCAGAAGATGCAATAATTATAAATAATCTAATATATAAAGCTGTGTGTGTGTGTGTATGTCCACTAAAGGAATCCACACCGCTGCAGCTACAATCACAAAATTTGGCACACATGTACATCAGGTGTCCGGGAAGGTTTTAGAACATTTTTGAACTCTCCAGGACGTACCGTTCCTGAGATATTCCCAAAAAATGCATTAGCCAATAGTAGCCTGGTCACATGACCCTTATCAGCCAATAGAAGCTCACAGGCACACATCAGGTTTCTATGACAACCTAGCCAGTTCACTGCTTGCAGAGCACTGTGGATGACAATGGTAAATGGGTATTCCCAGTTACCATAACTATAACTTATGTTTTAGACTAACGCATCATCAATCATTGCCTCATATAATGTAAATTTTACATATTTACTGTTCAGTAGTAATAAAAGATGTTTTCTTCCACTGCTACCCACCTTCCTCCTAAATCAGGCATCGACCTGTAATTCTGGCCACCGTCAAAAGAAGGACTTAAAAGCACCACCCCCAGATCCCACTAAGTCACACCCCTGACTCAGTCAGGCCACGGGGCGCTGTTTGACGTTTGGGGGAATGGCCGGTGAGGTCTGGCTTTCTGGGGTGAAGACAGTGGCCACTCTAGCTGCTGTGGAGGTCACAGTTAAAGGGGCGGGCTTCTGTAGAGGTCACTGTTAAAGGGGTGGGCAGCTGTAGAGGTCACTGTTGAAGGGGCAGGCTGCTGTAGAGATCACTGTTAAAGGGGCGGGCTGCTATAGAGGTCACTGTTAAAGGGGCGGGCTGCTGTAGAGGTCACTGTTTAAGGGGCAGGCAGCTGTAGAGGTCACTGTTTAAGGGGTAGGCTGCTGTAGAGGTCACTGTTTAAGGGGCAGGCAGCTGTAGAGGTCACTGTTAAAGGGGCGGGCAGCTGTAGAGGTCACTGTTAAAGGGGCGGGCTGCTGTAGAGGTCACTGTTAAAGGGGCGGGCCGCTGTAGAGGTCACTGTTAAAGGGGCGGGTCGCTGTAGAGGTCACTGTTAAAGGGGCAGGCACTGTAGAGGGCACGCTCGATATCGTTTAACGACACACACACACAAACAGTAAAAGAAATAAATTAAATATACCCGGGCGAAGCCGGGTCCTTCAGCTAGTAATATAATAATAATAACAAAGCATATGCCCTGGGGTGAACGGTAATTACATCATTTTAAATCTGAATTGAGGAAGGAGTCTCGCACCCCTATGACAGATCCTCTTAGTAAACCCACTTATAGGAAAGTAGCTTCAGTAAATGTTTCTACATTAATAACTGTACTCAGGGTGACACCTAGTGGTGAAGTAACAGATGTGTAACAGTATGTACTGTAGACACGGCCTGCAGAGAGCATGATATGTGGAAGTAGGCTGCAGAAAAATACATTATCTATACATTTAAGGGGTTGTCTGAGATAATTCAAAATCTCAGACAACCCCTACAATTGTTTTAAAAAAAAACCTCAAAAAACATGATATACTCACCCATTTCTCCAGCACTGCCATATGTCGCACAGGTCTGGTCCTCCAGTCACTCTTTGTAGACAACAGCTGTGACATGCGGGGATATGGGCACATGACTGCTGCAGCAAATCACTGTCCGCTATGGAAAATGATTAGCTGTAGCACTCACATGCATCACCTGGTAACGGGTACTGGTCATTTGCTATTTAGAATAACCCCCATACAAACAACCCTGCAGAGGCAGAGTGGGATTACCTCAAGCCTGGACAGGACTCTTAGGCCTCATGCACACGACCGTATGTATTTTGTGGTCCACAAAAAATGGATCCGCAAGAAATACTGATGCCGTCCGTGTGCATTCCGTATTTTTCAGAACGGAACAGTTGACCCCTAATAGAACAATCCTATCCTTGTCTGTAATGCAGACATAATAGGACATGTTCTATCTTTTTATGGAACAGATATACAGACATAAGAAAACGGAATGCACACAAATTAACTTCCGTTTTTCTTACCGACCCATTGAAATGAATGGTTCCGCATACGGTCCGCAAAAAAAAAAACGGAACGGACATGGAAAGAAAATACGCCCGTGTGCATGAGCCCTTATCATCAGTCAATGTGGCACACAATGAAGGGACCCAGGACTTATGTTCAGGATGAAAGATGACGGTTTAAAAGGTGCTAAGTGGTGGTAAAGAATGAGTTGAAAGATGAAAAAAGGGGCCTAACTAGGTAACAACTTCCAGGAGAAAAACTAAATATATTCACATGTTGGGGTTAATGTTACCTTACTCAGATATTTTTTGGAGAGTGGCGCACATGTAAAGCCACCTCTTTATCCACAGTGGCTATGAGACAGGACCCCGTTCTCAAGATGAATGCATATCACACATCTATGGCATATCCTGGATATGACATGAAAGTCGAGATGAGAATACCTCTTTAACCCATTAAAGGGAACCTGTCGTCAACTTTATGCTGACTGTAGTGACAGAAATGCTGATTTCAGCGGTGTGTCATTCATAAGCTAAAAGTAAGTGGTTGCAGAGAACCAGCATCATAATCATTGCAGCCGAGGCCTTGAAAAGAGTCAAATCTACCTGAGAAGAGTCATGTTTATTCATAATCTCCTGCTCTCCTGCCCATCCGCTGATGACTGGTAGTTCTCTCCTAGAGAGAAAGGGAGAAAACTAGGTAGAAGCCTGTCAGTCATCAGGTGGGCAGGGAAAGCAGAAATTCATGAATAACCATGACTCTTCTCATGAAGATTTGACTCTTTTCCAGGCCCAGTCTGCAATGTTTGTCATGTTGGTTCTCGGCAACCACTTACTTTTAACTTATAAATGACAGACCGCTGAAATCTACTCACCTGTCTCTACTTTATTCTGCTGTTAGTATGGGTAGCATAAAGGTGATGACAGGTTCCCTCTAAGGACAAGCGCTGTATATGTAAGATAATTCTGAGGTTTAAATATGGCACCTGCTCAGAAGCTGAGCGGGTGCCATAGCTGCCAGGTGCCTGCTGTTTTACACAGCAGAGACTTGGAGGCAATGTCTTTGATCAGCGAAAACGGCAATCACGGACATTTAACCTCTCAGATGCAGTGGTCAATTGTGACCGTGGCATCTGAGAAGTGAAGCCGAGGGACTGCTGCACTCCTGGGGCCTGAGCGGCTCCCCAGTGCCGAGATTGAGTAATTCAGTTGCTATGACAGCCTTGTGCCCCCTGGCTCTGAGGCTTGTCATAGATAAGTTCCTATGGAGCCCTGCCTGTGCCTCTGTATATACATAACACAGGATCCAACATTCACAATAGGTGATTGCCAAAGCTTATCTATTCTAGAAAACTGTCCCATAGAAGTCAATGAGGTGTCTATGGCCCATGAGGCTGGCGTAAAGCAATTTTCCTTACGCTTTCTAAATGCTACTTGGCCCCATTCACACAACCGTATCCATTTTTATGCATTGAAAATTCAGATCCGCAAAACACGGATACTGGCTGTGTGCGCTCCACCTTTTACAGATCGGAACGTCTGACCCTTAATAGAAACACCGATTTATTTGTCCGCAAAATGGACAAGAATTGGACATGTTCCATTTTTTTGCGGGTGCTGTAGAACGGACATACATCTTTTGTGGCTCCACTGAAATGAATGGAACCACTTACAATCCACAAAAAATTCGCAGACTGAAAATGCAGTCATGTGAATGGGGCTTTAAAGGGGTTCTCCAGGAATTTAGAAAATGAAAATACTTAAATGTTACTTTATAATAAATATATTTTCAAATACCTTTCATTATTTAAAATGGATCATTTTGTCTGGGGAGCAATCATCAGGGGAAACAAAATGGCCACCGTCCCATCTATACACACAAAACCTGTCCTAATCACACATCAGGACATGTTACTTCACAATACTGAGGTAAAAAGCTGCCTCATTCTCCTCTCTGCCCTGCTTGTCAGGGATTATAATCCTAAATACAGATGATAATAACTTTAGATGAATCTCTGGGGAATTTAGTTCAGAGGAGATATGAAGTACAGAGAGGACAGACTGTGGTAATGGAGACTGCATACAAGTGCTGCTGCTCATTACCCCACCCTCCTCTCTGTACTTCATGTCTCCTCATCATTTCCATTCCCACAGAGCAGAGAGGAGGATGAGGCAGCTCCTCACCTGTCAAGTAACTTGTCCTCCAGTGTGATTAAGACAGGTTCTGTGTGTACTGGTAGGACGGCGGCCATTTTATTTCTCCTAGTGATTGCTCCGTAGACAAAACGAGCCATTAAAACTAATGTAAGGTATTTGGGAATATATTTATTATAAAGTAATTTTTAAGTATTTTCATTTTCTTATTTCACGGAGAACCCCTTTAAGAACAGCTCAGGCAAGATGGCCGCCACCATAATCATGTTCAGGAAATGGAATAAAGAAATATGTAATCAGAAAATAAAAAGAGATTAGTAAAAAAGGATATGTGTTACTATCTGGTTTTAACTGACACATTTCCTTTAGGGCTCATGCACACGACCGTATGTATTTTGCGGCCCACAAAAAACGGATCCGCAAAAAATACGGATGACATCTGTGTGCATTCCGTATTTTGCAGAACGGAACAGCTGACCCCTAATAGAACAGTACTATTCTTGTCCGTAATGCGGACAATAATAGGACATGTTCTATTTTTTTGCGGAACAGAAAAACAGACATACGAAAACGGAATGTACATGGAGTACCTTCTGTTTTTGCGGACCTATTGAAATGAATGGTTCCGCATACGGTCTGCAAAAAAAACAGACCGGACACGGAAAGAAAATACGTTCGTGTGCATGAGCCCTTAAAGGGCTTTTCCCAGATTTTAATACTGCTGTGGCTGAGGCCTTCTCCCTGCTCACCAAGCACAGCGCCATACATTGTACAGTGACTATGCTTGGTATCGCAGCTCAGTCTAGGCCATGTGACCGATGAACGCGACGTCACTTGGTCTAGGGAAAGCTGTGAGAAGGCCACAGCGCTACTGCGAGCACTGCTGCCTTCTCAAACAACTAATCAGCAGGGGTCCTGGGAGTGGAACCCCTACTGATCAGATACTGATGACCTATCCTATTTTAAGTGTAAAAAATTTAAAAAACGTTTTCAAAATATAAAAAAGTAAAATACATATAAAAATTCAAATCACCCCCATTCCCAATATTAAAAAAAATCAATAAACTATAAAAATAAATCATAGGCATCACAGCGTCCCAAAATGCCAGAACTATTAAGATATAAATGTATTTATCTCATATGGTGAATGCTATACCGCAGTGATGGCGAACCTTTTAGAAACCGAATGCCTTAAGCTGCAACCCAAAACCCACTTATTTATTGCACGGTGCCGACATGGCCATTTAACCTGAATACTACAGTCCAGTATAGTATATCTTCTATGTACTTTATCACTTAGCTATAATATCCTGCCTACATTCAGTGCGCTGCCTGTGCCGTTCATAGTGTGGCCTGCGCTGATGAATGGCAGGAGAAGTCTAACGCATATTGGTACACCACAGACTTTTTCCAGGGTGCAGGTGCCCCCAGAGAGTGCTGCCTCTGGCACCCATGCCATAGGTTCACCACCACTGCTAGATCAAATTTAAAAAACTAGACACTCCAAAATGATATCAATAAAAACTACAGATCAACCTGCAAAAAATGAGCCCTTACACAGCTCTGTAGACGTACGTTTAAAAAAGATATGGAGGTCAGAATATGGTGATACAAAAAAAAATTTTCAAAGTTTTTAATTTTTTTAAGTATTAAAATGAAAGAAAAACTGTATTAATGTAGTATTACTGTAATTGTTCTGGCCCGGACAATGAAAGTAACTATGGCATTGGAATTGATGTTTTTTTTCCCCCCAGTTCCATCCCATGTGGAATTTTTTTCAGTTTCCTACTACATCGTATGCAATGTTAAATGGTGCCATTAAAAAGCACAACTTGTCCTGCAAAAATAAAAAAAGTTATGTCTCCAGTAAGCTGAAAGTTGGTTAAATTTTGTTTGCTGACAGTTGCCACTAGAGGGAGCTTACTGCAGTCTGTTTATAGACCAACCCCATGTATCTACTAGATGGAGTCTACTGGAGGAATGGATCAAGACGTTACTTTTTGAAGTCAGTTCTCATTTCACTTAGAGTTAGCGAATTGACCACCAAAGGTATAAAAAAAAATCACATGATTGGTGATAAATTAAGTCCATCTTTAAATTGTCTAAAAATGCTACTTTAAATTTTTCTTATGCTAACTCCAGCTGGTGTGATTTTACAACTTTTCTTGACTTTTTTTTTTCAAAAAGGGGGGGTGAGATCCTGCACAAGTTATAATGGCTATGGACACCCAAAATAAAAAATATAATTTATCTTAAGTGAGTGCTTATGAATGCAGAGAAAAGGGCTACAGATCGAGCCATCAGACATCTCCTCTTGCAGATTTAATTGTGAAGGACATAGAGCAGCCTGCACTATTTGTGAAAAGGCGCTGGCTGTAGAAGACAAATGATTAAATATTGTTTAAAAGACCTATAGGAAAAATATCTGAACCCCAAATAAGTAACAATGAAATGTGAGAATGAAACAATACCCCTAAAAAATTGTGTACCTACCATAAAAGCAGAGCTAGGTGGCCAGAGAAGAAGGGAGCTCAGCACTAAACTTCCGTTCCCGTCGTAAAACCACAGCATTTTCTGGCAGCTGCCACTAGGGGGAGATCAGTGCATAGTAATGTTTACAGCTTCCATTATGTTCAGTGGTAACTGTATAAATTCCTATGCTCTGAGATCTAGTCTAGTGGTGGCTGCAGGCCTCCAGGTTTAACATAGTTATATGGGGGGGGGGGGGTAGATTTATCACTGTATTTATGCCAGCTGTCTTTTGTAAATACAATAAGAAAGTAAAGTGGCAGAGCGCAACTTTTTTTCAATGAAAATTATAATTTCTCATACAACTCTATGGGTTGGGGGGCATGTTAGGTTTTGCTTTGGGGGCCTATGAGATATGTGTGCACCCCTGAACCCTAAGGTGTCCATGCACCTTACATGTGTGCTGCCTGTGTGCATATTGTGGCTCACAAACAGCGGGTCCGCCGTATACAGGCACCAGCCGTGTTGAATGGGTTGGCAATCCAGAAGATACGGTGCAGAGGCACAGAGCGGAGGGCCACGGAAGCACCGCAAAAAAATAGAACATGCTTTATTTTTGTGTGGTGTGGATAGATCGCAGGCCCATTTAAGTTGAATGGGTCTGCAACCGTCAGCACCGGCTACACAAATGGTGCATGTACATTGAGGACCGCAATCTGTGGTCCCCAATGCACGGCACGGGCGGCACATGTTTGTGTGCATGAGCCCTAAGGCTACTTTCGCATCTGCATTTTCCTTTCCGGTGTTGAGATCCGTCATAGGAAACGCTTCCGTTTTGTCACCATTCATTGTCAACAGAAAGCATTCTATTCAGTTTGGTTGTGTTCCCATCACAGACAGAAAAACGCTGCAAGCGGATGCGACATGAAACACAATGTAAGTCGATGTTGCTGGATATGTTTTCTCTGGTACGAAAGAAAACAGATCGGGCATCCATGTTGCATCCGTGTTTCACGGATCATTAAGAACAGATGCTTTGAAAATAATTTTTCAGCTGCTCAGGGTCAGAGAAACACAGATGCAACACGGAAGCAAAAAACGGACACACGGACCCAACATGGATCCTTCATGGACAGTTCACGCATGCATCATTGGCTCATGGATTTGAGCACAGACACGGACGTGTGAATGAGGCTTAAAGGGGTTCTGCAGTTGTTTAAAACTGATGATCTATACTCTGGATAGATCATCAGCATCTGATCGGCGGGGGTCTGACACCCGGGACCCCCACCGATCAGCTGTTTGAGAAGGAGGCGGTGCTCCAGGAGCGCTGCGGCCTTCTCTGTGTTTTCCTCAGGCCCAGTGACGTCACGACTACTATCACTGGCCTGGGCGGGGCTAAGCTCCATTTATGTGAACAAAGCTTAGCCCCGCCCAGGCCAGTGATACTAGTCGTGATGTCACTGGGCCTGAGGAAAACACAGAGAAGGCCTTCTCAAACAGCTGATCGGCAGGGGTCCCGGAAGTCTGACCTCCGCCGATCAGATGCTGATGATCTATCCAGAGGATAAGTCATCAGTTTTAAACAACTGCAGAACCCCTTTAAGACTGTGTGTCACAGCCTTTTAATTTATATATACATTTAGTTTAGTGGTTTGATCACTGAATACTATAAATACGATACATATTTCTCATACACTAAAATCTAAAGCGATCCAAGCATCATAACATACATACAGTGACATAAAAACATGTAAAAAACTAGATACCACAAAAAAATTAGTTTTTCAAGTATATGTGAAAAATACAGGGCCATCTGGATACCTATGCAAATATATGTTTCCGGCAGAGGCCCCTCACTCAATCCCCAGCTGTGCCCATCTGGTGTGTGTATTGTACCACATCGCTGGCTGTATGTAAGGAGATTTGTCACAGTGTGTTAAAATAGATGTGACACAATGTCCATTGCTCCAGCGTTTTTTACCTACTTAGGTTTATTTCACATGAGCGATACAGATTCTGTCAGGCATTGCAGGCGAGTTCAATCAGTTTTGTCTGTGATTGTGTTCAGTATTTCTCTTTTTTTTCCAAGCAATTTTTGATGTGTTTTTCACGCGTGTGAAGAAAAACTTAAGAATAACACTCAACATCTAACCACTATCAGCAAAAAAACGCACTGCATCCGGATGCCTTCCGTTTTTCACACAGGCCCTATTCATTTCTATGGGGCCAGGGCGACACTCATGCACACATACCCATTGAAACGAATGGGTCAAGATTCAGTCCAGATGCTGTCTGTTCACAACACGCATCACATCCGTACGGAAAACTCTCTTGTGTGAAAGAGGCCGTAGACAGTGTATTATGTGTCATAAAATCATAGCAGCTCAAGAAAACTTGTGGTTTATAATACTGCAAATAGAGTGCGCCGCCTATAGCCTCCACATTCCAGATATTTTATTAATTTAGGAGCTAAAATTATAAGATCAGCATATGTTTTGCCTATTTATGGCATTTTTAATTGTCAATTGTTTTTTTTTTCACAATGGCTTTTTATAGAGCTCTACAAAGGACGGGACCTCAGAGGGGGGGACATAGTTTCTTATTTAAAAATGCATGATTCACAAAAAATGACCACAAGTACTAAAACGAGCTATTTGTAAAAAAAATGCTACAAAATGCCTCAAAACCTCACAATAAAAAGCTTGTAACATTCAAAAAATGCTGAAGTTGGGCTAAAAAATGCACAAAAAAACTTAGGGGGCTAATTCTATATCACTGCAGTAA
Organism: Rhinella marina; assembly: GCA_900303285.1. Taxonomy (NCBI): domain Eukaryota; kingdom Metazoa; phylum Chordata; class Amphibia; order Anura; family Bufonidae; genus Rhinella; species Rhinella marina. Next base: position 206,573 of record ONZH01010884.1, on the reverse strand, counting down.
CAATTTTTTTTAATTTTTTTTACCATTTCTGTCTTCTTGATTATTATAAGGCTAGATTCACTCACAGCATTTTATAGCATTTTTTGTCACAAATGCTGTAGCCAGATGTTACTTTACAGGAGTTTTCTATTTTTTTCTATTGAATTTCCACCACTGCTCTGGAACTCGTGGAAAAATCCATACTCACCTGCTCCCCACTGGCTTCCTGGCTATTTTCACAGTAGGCAGCAATACGAAGAAAGGGCGGCCTGTGTCCATATTGCAGCCTGCAAAGAGCAGGTCTGCAATATATGGGCACCGGCCATGTGTGCACCGTACCATTCACTTGAATGAGTCCGCAAGATATGGAGTGGTGCAGAGTGGAGGCACGGAGGACTTACGTGAGATTTTGTTCCGTGCCTCCGTACCACAAAAAAATAGAACATGTTCAATTTTTTGCAGTGCGGACTGAATCTTGAAGATCAGGGACCCATTCCGTGAATGGGTCCGCATCCAGAAACAGTGGCCACACAGCTGGTGCCCGTGCATTGCGGACTGTGATTTGTGGTCTGCAACATGGGGAGTGCATGAGCCCTAACTGGAACCCAACCCGCTTTTCCTGCCTATTTGCAGCGCAAGCCTTAGGTGGCAAGTCCGCAACTGGTCGACGTTCCATCACCTGCTAAGTGCAAGACAAACACACACAGAGATGAAACAACACAGAGACTTAGGCCCCATTCACACGACCGTATAAACGGATCCGCATCCGTTCCGCAATTTTGCGGAACGGGTTGCGGACCCATTCATTTCAATGGGGCCGCAAAAGATGCGGACAGCACACGTTGTTCCGTGGCGCCGCAAAAATATAGAGCATGTCCTATTCTTGTCCACAAGCACGGACAAGAATAGGCATTCTCTATATAGCGCTAGCCATGTGCGGTCCGCAAATTGCAGAACGCACATGGCCGGTATCCGTGTTTTGCGGATCCACAATTTGCGGACCGCAAAACACTTATGGTCGTGTGAATGGGGTCTTAGTCGTATGGAAATGGGTCAGGACTGGGCGTACAATGCAGCACCAAATCAGAAGACAAAGGATAGTCAGAATAGCCAAGCTGAAGTCAGAACCAGACGGGAAACAAAGCACCAAATCACGACACAGAGAATGGTCAAAGGCAAGCCGAGGTCAAATATATAAGCAATCCAAACGCACGCAGAACACAACCAGGTGGGAGAAACTATAACCGTTAAGGATGTATTGCCAGCAGGGGATTTAAATAGAGTCCCTGGATCAGAACCTGATAGGTCCAAGGACTCGGTGCCCCATTGGACCAGAACACAAGTTGCCAAACAATAGGAAAGCTGAGCTGTAACTCAGCCGCATCAGAACAAGCACACCTAAAAGATTACTACCTAATCTCCATTGCCATGGATGCGAACGCGTTACACACGGTGTGGTTAGGCACTGCATCATGGGGGGTGTGGTCTAGAAGCATGTCTCACCTAGCGCGGTCATGCCACAGCCACAGACCGCAGTGCTGGAGCCCGGACAGGTAAATTAGTGACACTGTGTTCACTGGTCTTTCCGGTCTCCATGCACTTAGGCTTTATTAATACATGTACCCCAAATTGTATGTAGACTTTAATGGGGAGTTTCAGTAGTTCCTCCCCAGCTTGTGGTACCTGTGGAGAAATCCATACTCACCTGCTCCCTGACGCTCTGTTACACGTTTTGGGCTGTCTTTAGTGGTCTCATGACTCCCAATCATTGAACTTCTGGATGGACGGGGTCACGTGCAGTGCTGCAGCCAAGGACTGGCCTCAGTGGTGAGTGTCCCCAAGCAGCATGCCATTCAGCAGTGATGTGCAACTCGGGGACACATCAGCGCTCCCCATAGAGAAGACAGAGAAAGTTTTTCCGTGCCTTCCCCTTCACTCTATTGCTGAAAAATGGGGCAACAATTATTTTTATAACCGAATGGAAAAAAGGTTATTGCTTTGAAAGATGTATGACTAAAAAACGCAAAACGTGCCTGGAAGGGGGGAAATGGCTCATTCTTCAGATATTCTGCATTATTACAGAACCAGTAAGAAACAAAAATATATATATATATTTTTTTTTGCAAAAGAAGCTAAATATTCATAAAAAACTGGCGAATAAAAACTAAGTCCAACATGGCTCATGCACACATATTTTTTTCCGCATTTTTTGCATTCACTTCAATGGGGCCACAAAAGACGTATCTATTATTATTCACAGGTAAGTTCCACAGCAGCCGCAAAATGATAGAGCATGTTCTTTTCTTGTCCGCATTACGGGCAAGGATAACACTGTTCTACGGCCAGTATCAGTGTTTTGCAGATATGCAATTTGCAAACTGCAAAACAAGCTACTGGCTTGTCCATGACCCCTAAGGTGGTATTAACTGAGGTAAAACCTGATTGGTTGCTATGGGCAACAGCATGCAAATCCCTATATGTCTGCTTTATGTCATTACTGTAAATTTAGAGTGCAACAAAAGGGTTAATAAAAAGAAGTTGAGACTGGGGGGAGAGCAGTGTGAGGAGGAGGAGGGGGCGGCCGTACGAGCCCCGTGCAGCAGCCGCAGCCGCCCGTCCCTGTGTGTGAGCGTACGGCGGGGGAGCACTTCCGCCTGGCTGCAGGAACAAGAAGCAGGAGCATCTCTTCCACCGAGCAGCTCCTCGTCCGTGTCATGGAGAGCAGATGAGCCGCCCCTGAGAGGCTCTGCACCACCGACCAGCGTCTCCACAGGAGCGGGAGCGAGGGCAGTAGACACTCACCGAGGTGAGGACATGGCTAACATGGAAGCATCCTCTGTATCTGTGTGTGTGTGAGAGAGACAGCAGCCGCCCGCCCGCCTCCGCATCACCGCCGTGTCCTGTGCCAGCCGCTGTGCACACCTACACGGACGGCTCACCCGCATACTGGGGGCATGTGCCAGGGCTGCCCACTACACAATGGTGTCAGGCACAATGCTTCTAGACTATGGAGCGCTGTATGTCGCCATATAGATTGTATAGCATTGTGATATAGATATATATTGTACAGTGCTGTCATATATGGTGTGTGTGTGTGTGTATATATATATATATATATATATATGTATATATATATATAATAGTGTGATTGCCATATAGATTGTACAGCGCTGTCATATATTGGAGATATCTCTCTCTCTCTCTCTCTCTCTCTATATATATATATATATAATATATATATATACACCACGCCTCATCACGGTCCATCGTTTTTCCATGAATATGACGCAGATTACAGATGCCCGTTTTGTGGAGACGCCCGCCCCACTGTGTGATGTATGGAGCATTGTCAGGGTTCACCTGCAGACCAGCAGGGGTTAATGGTGTATGGCTGCCTGGTGAGGCTTTGGGAGGGTGACATCTGATCCTTTGTCCCTCTACCTGGCCCACACTCCAGATGTCACTTCCCCAGGTTCAGATATAGATGGAGAATGCTTATTTCGTGTATAAAGGGTTACCTGGATGCGGTGTGCGGACGGCCTATATATAACGTGTGTGGATGGCGGCACATGAGGGCCAGCGGCTGATTGGTTAGATTGCAGGTACTTGCCATTGGCTCACACGGTGGACTGATGAACTGGGTTGCAGGGGAGAAATGCAGAGGCCTGGATCAGATCTACAGTATCTATATGCCTGTATTGTACGGTATCTGTATGCTACTGTGTACTGTATCTGTATCGGCCCCCCCTGTGTACTGTACTGTACGGTATCTATCGGCCCCCCCTGTGCTGTACGGTATCTAGGCCCCTGTGCTGTACGGTATCTATCGGCCCCCCCTGTACGGTATCGCCCCCCTGTACTGCGGTATCTATCGCCCCCCCCTGTACTGTACGGTATCTATATCTCCCCTGTATGTACGGTATCTATATCGGCCCCCTGTACTGTATCTATGTGCTGTACGGTATCTATCGGCCCCCCCCTGTATACTGTACGGTATCTATCGGCCCCCCCCTGTACGGTATCTATCGCCCCCCTGTACGGTATCTATCGGGCCCCCCCTGTACGGTATCGGTATCTACGTATCCTCCCCCTGTATGTACGGTATCTATAGGTCCCCCTGTATTGTACGGTATCTATATCCCCCCTGTATTGTACGGGTATCTATCGGCCCCCCCTGTACGGTATCTATCGGCCTCCCCTGTATTGTACGGTATCTATAGGTCCCCCTGTATTGTACGGTATCTATAGGTCCCCCCCTCTGTATTGTACGGTATCTATAGGTCCCCCTGTATTGTACGGTATCTATAGGTCCCCCTGTATTGTACGGTATCTCTATAGTCCCCCTGTATTGTACGGTATCTCTATCCTCCCCTGTATTGTACGGTATCTATATCCTCCCCTGTACAGTATGGAGATGATGCTGCAGCATGTTTCTCTACCAGAAGCCTGTGATTGGTTTTTGATGATGTATATTCTTGTATATAACTGATGGTCATCCTACCAATCCAGATGTAGCAGAGCTGATGTGCTATTGGTACATTCGGCTATGCACTGTACCTGGCGTCCTGTATGAGACCACAGATATGATGAGGGGTAGATGTGTTACCTGGTGCGGAGTCATCATTCACACTGTACGGGAGGTGGTGGTGCAGAATCTGCCTGCTCAGTGCTGCGGTCTACGCCATGTTCATTGGATCACTATGTTACATATGTATAGCAACAGATGCTGTCTCCATAGCAACAGGCAGTAGGTTAATCTGTCCGATTCTGCGCTGATTACATTTTAGTAGTAACAGAACGCTCTTGGTGATTAATGGTGGAGTTTATGGCGTCAGATAGGGAAGGTTATCCATCATGTCACAGACCTGACTAATCATCCACCTATTCCCAGTGGTATATGAACCTCGCCATGTATCTGCCACTACTGAATGCAGCTGGCAACAGACGTTACTAATGTGCATTGTGTTCTAGATCGCCAGCGATTCTTCAGTATATGGCGGCCTCAAGAAATGTCAACACATAGTATTGTTTTGTATCCCAGAGAGATCACTTCTGTGGGAGTTAGAAGAGCAGTCGAACATATTTGCATGCTGGGAGTTGTAGTTTCACAGCAGCTGGCGTGCCAAAGGTTGCTGAACCCTGCTCTAAGGCCTCGTCCACGTTACCGTTTTTCACTGATGCGTGCTCTCCGCATCTTCTGCAGTCAGCACATGTACCCATTGATTTAAATGTGTCTGTTCACATTCCAGTATTTTTTTACTGACTATAAGGGCTTGTTCACACAACCGTATATATTTTGCGGTCCGCAAACACGGAGCCGCAAGAAATATGTATGGCGTCCGTGTGCATTCCGTATTTTGCGGAATGGAACAGCTGCCCCCTAATAGAACAGTCCTATCCTTGTCCGTAATGCGGACAATAATAGGACATGTTCTATATTTTTGCGGAACGGGAATACGGACATATGGAAACGGAATGCACACGGAGTATCTTCCGTTTTTTTTGTGGACCCATTGAAATGAATGGTTCTGCATACGGTCCGCAAAAAAATGTAACGGACACGGAAAGAAAAATACGGTTGTGTGAATGAGCCCTAAGTCAGTAAAAAAAAATCACACAGAAATGCACGACTTTGATGGTGTAAACTTAGAGGGTAACGTGTCAGGTGCGCAGCGCTAGAAAAATGGAGTGATTTTTACCTGTTTTGTGGGTGGAATAAGCATTTGTATCAGATTTACTTATTTTCGCCTTTTTTAGGGTGGCTTGCGCCGTGCCCAGATGTTTTGAGGGCGGGGCTGCATTTTTAGCCAGATTTATCATTGCAACTTTTTGCAAATATTGCAAGTCTGCGCCAGTCCCCTAGTGGTGTATAAACTGACGGGACCTGTGTAATAGATATGATTAGACTTTAGATCGAAAAATCCGTAAGCATTTCGTGCGATAAATTTCACAAATGGGACATGTTTTATTTCTTTTTGAAGAATGGCCATGTGGACATGGAACGCACGCAGAGCCATTTGTGTTTTCTTTGCAGCCCGTAAAAAAAACCCCAAATGGAACGGACAAAAAATGCGTTCGTGTGCGTGAGCCCTGAGGCGGAGACAGAATTGTACTTTAGAATAGGGGCAGAATCTTAGCGGGAAGTTGCATCTTAGGCCACACCCCTTTCATGTGCAGACACATTAGTAAATTTGGGCCTGTTTGCTTTACAAAGTACAAGCCAAGCAAATCACTGTAACCTACTGGGCGAGCTGTGGGTTAGACCCGCGGTGTGGGTTCTTGGAGGCTGTCCGTAATAGCGACAAGAATAACGGACTAGCGGAGAAACCGATAAGGAATGCGCACGGAGTAATTTCCGTTTTTTATTCCAGCCCCATTGAAATGAATGGTTCTGCATACAGGCCACAAAAAAACGGAACGGACACGAACAAGTTGTCAGAACCCTGTTTGCATCACTGGGTACAGCAGCAGGTCCGATTATTGCCCCCCTCCAAAAAGAGAGGCATGATGATGCCAGTTGAGGGCGTCTGCCATCTGAGATCCATGAGCTTGTTAACCAGGACATTTCGGAATAACGTAGAACAAATAACTAGTGTGAACAGAGCCTTATTGATTCCAGACTATGGGATGGCCCCCGGCTGTAGCTGTTTGCAAACATGCTAGTAGTGTTGGTATTGACGCTCTCCTGGTTCGCAGAGATGGCTGCACCGTGCTAAATGGCTTTTGCCGTTATTAATGAAGACCTAATGAAAGCAACACATTAGGCAACAAAGCAGCTCGGAGGAAGGAGTGGAGCAGAGGCGATGAAAAGAATTTGCTGCTCGTAGGCAATCTGCGCTCGATATCCTGGTATTTTCATGTTAATTTGGAAGCGGTATCTCCACCGCCATCTGCTACTCCTAAAGTGCAAGCCGTGAGCATGGAGAGCATTGAGAGCGCGTCTGCCTTATTAGCGACAGGCCTTCCGGATCATCAGCTGCATGCTTGATGCCTAATATAATATGGGCTATTTATATGGTGGTAATTGTCCTGTCTAATGCTGGACTGACATGCAACGTTAACCCTTTCCATTCAGGACATTCAGCGAAGCCTCTGACAGCCTGAGTCCTCTCCATTTGTGTCTTTTCTTCCCCAAAAACATTGACGAAAAAAACAAAAAAAGTAAAAATGGTAGAGAGCATGCTGATGGTTTTTGCTGCGTGGTTGGCAGCACATTTGGCCATTATCACGCTAGGTCAGGGATCAGCAACTACAACTCCCAGCATGCACACATATCTGGCTGTTCTTGTAACTCCCACAGAAGTGAAAGGAGGATTCTGGGAGTTGTAGTTTGAGAACAGCTGGCGTGCTGGAGGTTGCTGATCCCTGCTCTAGATGATAACCTCTATAGGAGATGTAACAGCAGCTACATCTGTTGCTACCCAGCTTTCCCACAAACGGATGAATTAGATATTTCAGTATACAGAAGAGGAAAGCCGCCCTATTGGGATGAATGGCTGTGGTTGATTGGGCCCTTGTTTGGACCTCTCCTCAGCAGTCAGAATGGAGAGCCCCTCTGCTTTGGCAAGCTTGCTGCGTCCTTGTGTTACTAGCAGGGCTGTGGAGTCGGTAAGCCAAAGCCCCGACTCCGACTCCTCAATTTCCCCTAACTCTGACTCCTACTCCCTCATACATGGAGCATGTTTAAGTGATAACTTTAAACAAATTTGCATAAATCAATAGTACGGTTAAGTCATGACAAAAACAGTTTGTAATCTATCAGGCTTCTCTGGGTACCGCTCACTAAGGGCCTGATCAGAGGCGTAGCTAGAGGTTCAGCACATGGGGGGGGGGGCGAAACATACTTGAGTGTGCCCCCCACTTATTAACTTCCCAAATGCACGTTTCCAACTTCACAGGCACATACTACTAGTTGTGGTTATAATACTGTATTAGCAAGATGACTATATAAACTGCTAGATCATCTATGCTGTTAAGTACAGTACAATAGACTTTCTACATACCCTAGTCTAAATACTCTACCATATAATGCAGTAAAATATAGAATTAATAGGAGTAAAAAAGGGGACTCCTATGTTAAAGGAAATCTGTCCCCAGCTTTTACATCACTAAACTAACAGTCCCTTGCCCCCATCAGACCTCAGATCGGCTTAATGTACCCCCATCAGACCTCAGATCGGCTTAATGTGCCCCCATCAGACCTCAGATCGGCTTAATGTGCCCCCATCAGACCTCAGATCGGCTTAATGTGCCCCCATCAGACCTCAGATCGGCTTAATGTGCCCCCATCAGACTCCATAATGGAAGCGCTCACTTGTATTCGCCTGATTGTACTAAGGCCATCCCTGCTGGGCCCCCCAGAGGTATTGGGCCCGAAGCATCGCCTCCCCTGCCCCCCATCCCCCCAGTAGCTACGCCTCTGGGCCTGATGTATGAAAACTGTCTAGGTCTAAGACTTTTTTTGTTGCCCATAGCAACCAATCAGAGCTCCCCTTTCATTTCTCCAGAGCACTATATGAAATGAAAGGGGAGCTCTGATTGGTTGCTATGGGCAACAAAGAAACTTCTACACCTAGACAGTTTTCATACATAAGGCCCTAGGTGTTTTACATCAGCAGCAGATAGAAGCCATGAGAGCAGCTAACCTCTCCAAACATGAGCTCAGAGGAAACATAAACATACAGAGAGAACATGCACTGGACATAAAGGGCAGTACACAGTCATCTCAACTAAAAGCCTAAATCCTTAGATCAGGAATAGAACAGACATTTATAGGACACTTCATCATTTTCACAAATTCATATAAAAATATATTCAGCACTTATTGCACTGAACTAAATGTACTAATTCATTATATATTTTAGGAGTCGGTCCATTTTATACCGACTCCACCAAAATGGTGACCGACTCCGACTCCACAGCCCTGGTTACAAGGACGACCATTCCTTTGAATGGCTGCCATGTAATACTATGTTTCCTTTGCAGTGTTCTCTGGCTGTGGCTTCCCCTGCCGAAAAAAGCCAGAAAGTGGGACCCAGAACGATTAGCTCATCGTCCCAGGAACCGCAAAGGAGATGAAACCGCTATTTTAGGGCTCCCGCATACAAACTTATTTTTGGGCCGCATCCAATCCGCAAAAAATGCGTACCCATTAACTTCAACGGGCCATAAAAGATGTCCGCATCCATATAACCTTTCCACGCCTTTGCGAAAAAATAGAGCATGTCCTGTTCTTGTCCGTTTTACGGATAAGGATAGGACTGTGTTTTAGAGGGCAGGATGTTCTGTAAAATGCGGAACACACATGGCTACTATCCGTGTTTCGTGGACCACAAAAATGGCAATAGCCATGTGCATGAGTTCGGTCGGTGATTTTGAGCCAAAAGCAGGTGAAGCTCAAAACACAGAACAGGTGCAGATATTTCCCTTATACCTTATGTCTGTGGAGGCTCCAATCCTGGGTTTGGGTCACAATCACTGATGGAAATCACTGACCAAACACTGACGTGTGATTGAGCCCTTAGGTTATGTCCACATGTGGTAGATTTAATTGCCCATGGCTTTGCACTATAGAAACCTTTCACTCCCTGTCGTAAATCAGATGTATCTTCCGGCAGTACAGGGAGGAATCAACGCTGGTCTTTGTAAATGACCCCCACTATGTCAAAGTGGCCTAAGGCTGGGTTCACACATGACTAAAGAGCTGCGAGTTGTTGTGCGGCCAATCCATAGCACTGTACAGTACCAGCAAAGTGGATGAAATTTGATGAAATCTCATCCGCACACTGCAGACAAAAAAAAACGCAGCGCCAATTAACCTGTGCAGCATGTCAATTTATGTGGAAAGTTTCCTCAGCAGATTTCACCATTTGCATTGGGAAGAGGGTGAAGTCCGCCGGCTTTTCCACAGAAAAAAAAAAAAAACGCTTGCATGCTTTTTTTCTTTGTATCGAAACCATTTATTTTTCTGTTCTTCTGATCCATCCGAACAAAAAGATAAAGAGAAAAACGAATCCTGAGCATCAGTTCTGCAAATGTAGCATCCGTTTTAGCCGTTTCCATCTGAGATCTGTTATTTTACACAGGAAAAAAAAAAAAAAAGTCCTGCATGCAGAATCTCAGACGGAAACAGGATGCGAAATGTGCCTAGCGGATGCTTAAAGTACAGGATCCATTTAAAAAAATTTTTTTTTGTTCATCTGACGGAGCAGGAGAAGGGAAAACTAAACGGTGATGTGAACCTGGCCTAAGATGTGTGTAGTGGCAGAGAGGAAATTATCCAGCAATCCCATCACATGATCGCCTTCCTTCATATCAGTTTGCCTAACTAACCGTACATTAGTGTACAGCTAGGCTAATGAAAACCACATTTCTGCACGAGTGATCTGATTTATCTCCGCAAAGGCAGCGTGGACCTAAGACTATCTTCAGAATGAAGGCAGGGAGTGGTTCACTCACTGATATACCGTGTGTGTAAGTATATATATAACTTCTACTATACATGTGCTTGTACTGTTCTCATCCATATGTAGTGGAGCACATTCATACAGTTGGGTTACTTTTGGTGGTAAAGGTGAATTGCGTTATGGACCATAACGCAATTGTATGCTGGTATATATAACGGAATGCCTTTGGAGACATTCCGTTATTCATTCCTTCATAATAGAAGTCTGTGGCCTGCATAACGGATCCGTCCGGTCTCCATTGTGCATTCCATCTCAGAAACATGCATTAGTCTATGAGTTGTGAAAAAACAGACACAACGTGGATGTCATCCTTGCTGTGTCCGTTTTTCACTTTGGAAATTGTCAGCTGAGCAGCGTCTGTACAATAAGGAAGACACATGAACCAAACATATCCTTCACAGAAGAAACATGGACTGTTTTTTTTCACGTATTTCGAACAGACATGGAAATGTGAACAAGGTCTTAAAGTGTGTCCACACTGATTCTGTGAATGAACATGAGCCAGTATTTGCTTTAGCCAGGTATAAGCATGCAGATTGGGTCACGTTTACTAAAGTGTCTGCCCCACTATTTGTCATTTTGTAATCTTTGACCTTTTCCAAACAGCTTTTTGTCTAATAAACTTAAAGAAGAACTCCCGCAAAAATTTTATTCTCTAACCTGTTAGAAAGGTGCATGATATAATATGTAGTGAATGTCATCTTCTTATCAGAGGCTGAAATTGAGAGTTTCCACTCTCTTCTTATTGTAGCTGGGTCATGTGACCAACTCCCTGACCTCCAACTGGACAGGAAGCCAGTCAGTTCTCTATTCATTCCTATGAGACTGAAAGTGAGGCTCCCATAGGAATACATAGAGAATTAGACTTCCTGTCCACACATAAGGTGCTGTGTGAGTGGGTGGGTCCAATTGCTGGTCACATGACACAGATAAGAAACTTCAGGATGATATAACCCAAAAATTCATCTACTGGTAAGAAAATGACATTCACTACAGATTACATCATGTACATTTCTAGCAGGACATGGAATAAATTTTTTTGCGGGAGTTCCAAAGTTTTTCTGATATATATATTTTTTATTTTATTTATTTTTTGCTATTGTGTAGGCACAGGGATAGGGAATGTTTTTCTAATATACTTCTATTTAGGGAAAACCTTTTATAGGAGAAAACAGAGGCTGCCTTTGTATGGGTAATGGATGTGCCAAAATCAACCTGGGCCACATAGACCCTTGGCAGCATGCGCCACAATAATAAATTAAGGTGCAATCGTCTCGCACCACAATTGCTTAGTACCATCAGGCGTAAAACACCTGCGCTGCAGACAAAACACGTTTATTTACGAACAGCTATGCGCCAAATGATAAATCAAACCCTAAATGCATGCACATAATGGGGGGGGGAGGGCATAAAATGACAGAGAAAAAGCAGAGCTTAGTAAATGTGCCCCATTGTCTTGATCGTCACAGCTATGGCCTGAAGATGTAGGATTTTGCTTTTGCATGAAGTGTCGCTCAGTACTGTAGGCCGCAGTCTGCTGCGTCTGATGTCTCCCATGCTGCAGATCATTTTTAGTTCTCCGAGGTGTATAATCAGCAGGTTACATGGAGAACGGAGACCGCAGCAACTCCTGGAAAGCGTATTCCTGTCTAAGAGTATGTTCACGTCTGTGGCATTTCTGGATTCTACTGTTCACCAGCAGATCCCCATTGACTATAATGGAGTCTGGCACTGATCCAGGATAAATGCCGGGTTTCATCCAGACAAAAACCATTCCAAGCAAAGGTTTTTGTCTGGCTGACATTTTTGCCGGATGTATGAATGTAGCTTAGGCTACTTTCGCACTAGCGTTTTGGCTGGATCCGGCAGGGTTCAGCAAAAACACTTCCATTACTGATACTACAACCGTGTGCATCCGTTATAAATGGATCCGGTTGTATTATCTTTAACATGGCCAAGACGGATCAGTCATGAACACCACTGAAAGACAATGGTGGACGGATCCGTTTTCTATTGTGTCAGAGAAAACTGATCTGTCTTACTCCGCATCCCAGGACGGAAAGCAAACTGCAGCATGCTGCTCTCCGGTACGAGAACGGAATACATTTTGGAGCACTCCGTTCTGTTCAGTTATGTTTTGTCCCCATTGACAATGAATGGGGACAAAACGTTTTTCTCCGGTATTGAGACCCTATGACGGAACTCAATTCCGGAAATTATTAACGCTAGTGTGAAAGTAGATTTGATTGAAATTTTTCCACTGAACTGTCGGTCACATGTGAAGCCAGCCTAAGTATGTGAAGTAAACTCCAGGAGAACCTGGCAGACTGACGGTTTCCTCTGACTATGCATATATGCAGTCCTGTCTGACATTACAAGAGGACGGGCTTTGCTCCAGCTTACTGATTGATCCTAGAAGTGTGGCTGCAGAATGCTAAAGGTGTGCAGTTGAAAGGACGTAGGAGGAGATTTATTCTTTTGCAGTGTTTTTGGTTTCTGTCTTTGGTTTGTGTTGCTGCTCCAAATTTATGAAGTGATGCTGTGTTTTCTTACATTTTGCACAAGTACAATGCGGTTTAGCCTCTGTCAGTCAAAGTACATCAGAGGGTTGCCGGATGTGGAGACAGGGGCGCAGCTATAGGGGAAGTGGCTGCTTTGGGGCTCAAAGTCAGAAGGGGCCCACCCAGGAGGAGGATTAAAATATTTTTGTCAGGGCCCCCTCAAGAGTATTAGGACGGGGGGCTGTTGGGCCTGGTCAGAGAGAGCGATCGATCTTCTTGACTAGCCACAGGAGTGGTGGTTACACAGGAAGAGAAGGGTTGCAAAGTTGCCGGGGGGGAACGGGGCCATAAAAATTAGCTGGATCCCAGTCATTTCTAGTTATGCCACTTCGAGGAGATGCAACTTTTTCATAAATAAGACATAAAACTGTTTCTCTACCAACTTTTCACCTCATTTCTGAAAGTGGTAAGACTTACTAAATGTCTCAAAATTTGGCCAAATGTTGCAGAAATATGCACAAAATGGCGCATATGACACCTTTTGCAACATTTTTACACCACAAAACTGTCAGAGCAGATTTGATAAATGACCTAATAGAGATTTATTACTGATAAATTTACCTGAATACCTGACATTTGTGCAGAACATGCATATGTGGTCCAGTTAATCCAACAGAGGTGTGACCCTCCTACAGTCATATATGATATATACATACAGACTGGGAATAGTAGGTCTGACAACTCCCATACCCCTAGAGTTATGTGACTGGGGCTCAGCTTTTGAGGTCATTTTCTTTTACTGGTAACTAGAAAATTTTTTGTTGGTGGCTGTTAAAAAATATCTTGTTTCCTGAAGAAGTGCTAAGGTGGCTGCACACAATTCGGATTATCGTTTTTTTTTTCTGTGCTGATTTTTGTGCAGAAAAACCGCAGCGTAATACAGTACCAGCAGAGTGTAAAAGATTAGACAAATACACTGATTTTTATTTTTTTTTCCTTAGGTGTGGAAATCTGCAGAGTGTCAATTGTTGCGTGTGTTTTTTTTTTTTTTTTTTTTTTTTTTTTGTGTGTGTGCAGATTTCACCCTCTTTAATGGAAGGTTAAGATCAGCAGAAAATCTATATCAATCCTCACCAAAAACTAGATAAATAGTGTGGATTTATGTGTTTTGTTTTTTTTTTTGTTTTGCACCGAGGGCAGGCACCCTAACTGTTCCCTAAAGTCTACTGAGGATTGGTCATCAATATTTTAGCACTGCACAACCCCTTTAAAGCCTTAAGTACATTCACAGCACGGGCTTTAGCCGGCTGCCTAAGCAATCGGGCAGCTGAATAGCAGGTCACCCGCTGTCAAGACCGTGGGGGACCTAAGACAGAAGCCGTTCTCACATACACAGAGCTCAATGAGCGGCACTGCCTCTATTCGTCCCGGTGATCACGATCCCTAGTATTCCACTTCTCAGAGCCTGGGGTTGGTGTTTTTTCCTGCAAAAAAAAAAATGCACGAAAAAATGCTAAAAAAACAGCAAAATCTTCATAATAAAGTATGGAGAACAGAAACCGTTATTACGACCGGTACTTTATACGGCTATCTTAATCTCTGCCCTGCTTGTGTAAGATGCGCCATAACTGCTAAGAGGCACATCACTGCAAATCTATGCACCTGAAGTGAAATCTAAGGCGACGTTCACATCTCCATCAAGATGATCCGGCACTAATGCCGGCTGTTGGCCGGACCAAAAACTGCTGCATGCAATGGCTTTTGTCTGCCCAAAACCCAGCATTCATACCAGAAAGCGGCCAAATCCCTTTGTAGTCAATGTTGATCTGGCAGTGATCTGTTGAATCCAGCAATGCCGGATCCAGTGAACTCCTGCAGGAGTACTCTTTGCCGGAACAGCCTGCCAGAAACATTCACCAGGGATGTGAATGTGGCCTAAACCAGCAAAGGAGCTGGTGTAGGTTTCAGGTATAATCTACGCCATTTTCCTAGTGTAGGTTAGAATAAATTTGCCTGACCCACTCTGGGCACTTTTTGAAAAAGTGGTGAGCAGGGTGCAAAATCCCCCCCAAAAAGTTGCAGAACTTTTTGCAAGCGGGATGTGCGCCAAACATTGTGACTTTCTGATGGCAATTTCCTGGTGTACTGGGTTGATATGTCCCTTTATGTGTGACTCCAGCCATAGGGAGACATTTGGGTAAAAAATATCAGGCCATTTGAGATTCATTAAAATAAAATGAATCTGATAGTCTGACATTTCTGTGAATCCTCCACCCAACAAATACCAACTCGGTCAACTGGATTTCTAAGGTGGAAATGGCAAATTATAAAGCTTGGGCACATCAAGGAAGGCGGCCGCTCAGTCGCAGAAAGATGTGGGTCATGACTATAGACATGACCTGAGCAAATGACATTAAAAGACCAAATCTGATCAAACCACAAAATCCAATAATGTGCCACCTCGCCGGTCCCATGAATGCTGGACTAGTTTAGGTTCAGTTTTATGTAACAGGACCATTTTCTGATCAGCTCTGGTGAACCCTGCCGTCCTGTCCGAACAGATGTCTGTATGATACACAGAGACATTCGAGAAGTCCACAGCATCCACTTAATCACAGGGTGGCATGAGATACGCAGCAGGCATTATCCCTTATCACGGGTGAAGGATGAAGAGGGTTTAATCTGGTGTCGCCCAGTAATAAACGGCATGAAGGATCAGGGACGTCACTCTTCTGGGCAAAAGCCAAGCAGATGGTACAGTGCAGAAAATCGCCAGCATCCATGAGCTTACACGTATAATTAGTTTACTCTCATTCCAAATAACCAGTTGGGTTTACAGTATTTCATCACAACATCTGAGAGGCTTCAGTACCAAACAGAGCCGTCTCGCCCCGCGCACTTCAATCCTCGTAAGCTCTTCTCTGCCAGAGCTACATGGCAGGAAAGAGGCTAAAGCAGAATACAGAACGAGGTCTGCATGGGGAAAGGGCACGGCATATTACATTGGATGTGTGAAGAATATGTAGATATTTATGCATTCGTCTAGGGTAGCTAATGAGGCATGCCAAACTGCAAAAGACAGTAAATCCAGAACACATACAAATTAGGACAAAGATGCAAAGCATAATCTAGAGTCTGCCTGATGGATAACAAGTAGAAGCTGTCCTGTCTCTCTGAGGGCTGTGTAGCGTAATGTGCAATTTCAGTGGTCTGTGTCTTGTAAGGGTCTCTGTTTTTTTTAAGAACTTGAAGGGATTGAGTGTTCTGGAAAGCCGCTAGAACAGGGGTAGGGAACCTCCGGCTCTCCAGCTGTTGTGAAACTACAACTCCCAGCAAGCATACTCGCTCTGCTCTTCTAAGAACTCTCATAGAAATGAATGAAGCATGCTGGGAATTGTAGTTTCACAACAGCTGGAGAGCCGGAGGTTCCCTACCCCTGCGCTAGAATATGCCATCAAAGTCAGATCGGTGCAGGCCCCACCTCTGAAACCCGCACCTATCTCCAGAACGGTACCCCGAAAGTGAGGTAGAGAGCGTGGCCTGCTCTACGTTCATTTCTATGGGAGTTGCGAAAAACATGGCAGCCTATGATCACTGAGGACTCTAGAGCACGCACATACCATTCGTAGGACACTGAAGACTCTAGAGCATGCACATACCAATCATAGGACACTGAAGACTCTAGAGCATGCACATACCATTCATAGGACACTGAAGACTCTAGAGCATGCACATACCATTCATAGGACACTGAAGACTCTAGAGCATGCACATACCATTCATAGGACACTGAAGACTCTAGAGCATGCACATACCATTCATAGGACTCCAGCACTTGGCTGCCTCTGCAACAGTGATTTTATGAAAACTACTGCAACAAAAAAATAGTTCTGGCACCGGAGGCCACAGGGAACAGCTTATTGGTGCAGGGCATCAGACCCCCACCAATTGGATATTAATGATCGATTCTGAGGATAGGTGATCAATATCAGCCTGGAAAACGCCTTTAAATATCAGCTCTGAACCCAGACATATCCCTATCTTCACCCCCACCAGCCCCTCTGATATGATCATCAGAGCCCAGCAGTGTTCCCGGTGAAGTCACTGGCTCTGACGGGCAGGCTTTAGCGCTGCCTTTAGCTCACTGATAGGTGGAAGCCTCGGCCTAGCAGTCCCCATGGAGAGTGTGTCACCGGATGTCAAAAAAATGCCTTTTCCCTGCGCGATTCAGAACAGAACTTGAAATGCTCCAATGCATATCAGGGGGGCCAGGGGGTGAAGATGGGTATATGTCCTGGTTGAGCTCTGAACCCCGGACAACCCCTTTACGTATTCTTGAAGAATCTGCTACAAAACATGGAAAAAGTTGCGCAATATACAGACTGTATATTCTGAAGTAATATCGGCTAGACACTAATGGGGAAATTGCACCTTTAAAAATGGGACCTCAAAGTGCCAAGTATTAGCCCCCTTCCTTGATAACAGAGCATGGCAAATTTAAAAGGGTTTTCTCCAGAAAAATTTTGATAGACCTCCAATCCCCTGTACAGTAATAGTTTTTATTGGGTTCTGTAAATGTACCCTCACAGTTTGTGCCCCAAGCTGTACCAGTTGACTCCAATAGCAGGGCATCCCACAATCAGCTCACTGTCACATTCTTCAGGGGTGAATAGAATAATGTAGACCAGGGGTGCAAAACCTGCCACCCTGGGGCCACATCTGACCCTCAATGTCTGGCCCCCAACCATCTACACAGAAAAGCTCGTTCCATCATAGTTAATGGTTGTTGTGAAATGCTAATCAGCTACCATAACCACCATAAACCACCTCTGCGATACTAATGACCTATCCAGAGGCCATGTAGTGCTGTGTCTTAATTAAAAATGCCCTGTTTTGTTTCTACAGCTCCAGCGCAGGTTTATGCATCTCCATGGTAACAGGCCAGATCTTGGGTGGATTGACCCTGTCTCAATCCATTCCGCCTTTTCCCTACTTTTTGCTTACATACATTTATATCATATCAAGAAGCAGACGACCGCGTGTGGCTGTAGGGTCTGACTACACAGGGAGTGTAGTCTGTTACCATGGTGATGCATAGTTCTGCATAGGAGCTGTAGAAACAAAATGGTAGGGCCTTTTTAATCAAGCTGATTTGCGGAAGCGCTTTATTTTTTCTTATACATAACGGCAAGGTTTTGTAGCCTGTAAAGATTTTATATGCCTTCAGCACTTCTACTTCACCGTATCCTTACGACTGTACGGAAGTACCCGTGTCCGAGACATCCAAGGAAAACCAGGTTGTCTACTTTGGCGTCAAGGACAGAAGCAGCGGAAATGATCCCACCCTGTTAAGATCTGTTTGGACAGGTGTTAACGTTTATGAGCTTTGGACACGTTTTAGGATAGATGCTATAACTACGTGAGATAATTTACGAGCAGCGATGTGTCGCGGACATTTTGATGACCTCCGCTCAACTTTATGGCCAAGAATCATCTGCTTCAGGAAAATGAGACAGATTTATAATGAGGAAGAACATAAATAAATATGTATTTTCAGTCGCCATATGTTATCATTTACCGTGGTTTTCGGGAAGTAACGGCTACTGAAGCCGCAATGGTAGAGACTTAATCCAGAGAATTAAAACACGTATGATGCCTTGTATATGGCTACACTGAGGTTGTGAGGCTTTTAGATGTTTCATCGCATGGGTGCATTCACAAGGAGCTTTTTCTGATGCAGAATCTGCTTTAAAATTCAGCAATTTTTTTTGTTCTTGTTTATGCAGTTTTTGATCATGTTTTGAGCCTACGCATTTCAGTGAGAAATCCACACCAAGAATGGACGTTTTTACTTATTACTTATTTTAGACCTGTAATTTTTAAAAACACAAGCCAAAAGAAAAAGTGTAGTGTCACCTACCACATGGTTTTCCAATTGAAGTCAATGTCAGATGGTTTTTAATGAGTCCGCAATCCGGAGGCACGGAACCCCACTGAAGCACTACGGAGTGCTTCCATGTTTTTCTGTCTGTGCCTCTGCACCACAAAAAAGTAGTGTATGCACCACTTTTTTTTGCAGTGCAGACCTTTGTATGTGGATCGCGAACCCCTTTCAAGTGAAAGAGTCCTGCATCTGCATATGGTGGCACTTTGGTTCGTGGGCGGTCTGCAGCACGGGCCTAGCCGGCATATGTTTGTGTGCTTGAGCCCTAAAAGTCATATTTGTGGGAGTCTAACTTCCTGCTGATCAGCTAGTGAAGTGGTCAGAGTGTTCGGATGAGCGCTGTGGCCTTCTCGTACTATACCAAGCACAGTGTAGCACATTGTAATAGCGGCTGCGCTTTGTATTGCACCCCAGGCCCATTCAGTTGCAGAAAGGGCGAGTGACCGATGTACTTGACGTAACAGGCTGAGGAAAAGGCCAAAGCAGTCACCCAAACACCATGGCTCCTTTAAACAGTTGATCAGTTCCTGGAGAATGCTCTTTGCTGTCAGATGTTGACTGATAACTGGGGGGAGTTGATGAAAAAAAAGTGTCAAAAAAATTCACATGAAAATTACATTTATTTTTCTTACACAAAAATTTGTGTGTAAATTCATAAATAAATTCCTCATAGTGAAAAACGTGTGTATGATTTAAGCATAAGGGTATGTGCACAGGTTGCAGTTGCGGTACGGTTGAGAAATGTATCTAAAGTAACCTGCACACGTTGCGGATTACGTGTGGTTGCCATAGTACGGATTTATGTCCATTTCCTTACGTGTTTAATGCGGGTTTTCATGTGGATTTTCTGTATATAGATATGCAACATATACAGGTAGCATAACACTCCCATGTCTGGGGTTAGGTTTGAGGAGGGCGAAGGAGTTGCTATGTCCTCAGCCACACACCTGAAGCTAGGTGTCTTGTAGTAAGTGAGGAGCTTCACGTGTCCTTTCTGCTCGTGTGTGACCACCTTATTTTATACAGTCCCTCTCATTGACTGTAATAGAGAAGGCACTGCAGTTCTGCAGCCTTGGGTCCCACGTCCGCTCAGGATGTATTTTCTAGTTGTCATAGTGAAGGGAATTAGTTACCCCCTCGTGTGTTCCTCTTCATTATTTTTATGGTAATCCTTTGTTATGCGGAGTTAGCTTAATATGCCGCAGTCCGGAGGTTTATGAGAAATGATTTTTGATGCTGTATTCACGCGCCGCCTACATATCGCTCTTTGTTTTCCTGCAGTTTCCAGAATGGTAAAAGGGCTGCCCTATGGGTGCGTGTCTACTGTGCCCCATGGGTGCGTGTCTACTGTGCCCCATGGGTGCGTGTCTACTGTGCCCCATGGGTGCGTGTCTACTGTGCCCCATGGGTGCGTGTCTACTGTGCCCCATGGGTGCGTGTCTACTGTGCCCCATGGGTGCGTGTCTACTGTGCCCCATGGGTGCGTGTCTACTGTGCCCCATGGGTGCGTGTCTACTGTGCCCCATGGGTGCGTGTCTACTGTGCCCCATGGGTGCGTGTCTACTGTGCCCCATGGGTGCGTGTCTACTGTGCCTTCATATGCCTCGGATTTCGGAGGTGGCAAGGTCCATTTGATGCAGCATGAAGGTTATCCTCCCCAACAGCATACAGAGACCGTACAGTCTATGCATAGGGCACTGCCATAGACCCCCTAATCTGTAGCTGTGTAAGAATCGCCATCTCACATGGTGGAACAACCCGCCCGAAAATACGCAGCATAAAGACTACCTCCAATATTCTGTGAGGTTGCGGAATAACATTCGGCGGCATAAATAATGACGTGTTGCAGTTTTCCTAAAGCAAAGTTGCAAAGTTCAAAATTAAAATTCGCAAAGAAAACCTCCTCCTTATCCGCAACTGTGTATTTTCTGGCCAATTTTTTTTTTCCAGTTTTTTTTCCCCGCCACATAGGAAGGCACCATAATGGGGGGGGGGGGTCGGGATTTTCGGCTGTAGTAGAAAAACAGAGCTCTACCCTTCAGGACTCATGCACACGACCGTATGCATTTTTGGCAGATCAGATGTGGACACTTTCTTTCATTGGGGCCACAAAAGATGCAGACAGCACACCGTGAACAATGGTTTGTGGTCGAGGATGGAACATTTTTATTGAAGTGAAAAAGAAAATGAAAGCACACGGCCGGGAACCATGTTTTGCTGATCCACAATTTGTGGGTAACAAAACTGATACAGTCGTGTGGATGAGCCCTTTAACCGTGGTACTTGTACATAATAAAAGGTGCTTGCAATTGTGAACTATGATAAGGAAAAACCTTGAGACCACAAAGAGTAGAAAGTTGCATAAGGCCTCTCACAAGTCAATCACAGATGTGCACTGTCCGTGGTCTCGTACGTACCCACTGACTTTAATATGTGTATTCAGACATCAGTGACTTTCCGTGGACCGTGGGTCAGTGGTGACACCACAGAAGCATGCCCTATTTTGTCTCTGATTATGGGTCCCTCACTCACATTATAGTCTATTGGTTCTTGAAGACCACAGACTTGGCATGGATACCATCTTTTTAGATCTGTGGTTTTCACAGTCTAATGGTAGGAAATTAATTTTCATCGAAGCAGTGTACATGGAATATGGATGACGCATGGATACACAGACCCTTCACGGACATGGTTGAACCACTGACCATCTTGTCACGGACGTGTGAATGAAGACTAACTTTTCATGATAACATTAATAATGTTGCTTCCATAAGACCTGAAAACCCTCTAATTAGAGATTTTTTGTATTTAGACTGTGACCCCTGTGAATGATATTCCACTTTTTTCTTTAGACAGCTCCGGTATAATAGTGATCTTTTTTTTTTTTCTTCAATACCCTTGCTTTGTGGCCGAGAGTAAATTGAAAGTGAATGTTCCATTGCTGGGCTCATTGTGATGTATGAGGACCGCGGTGGTAATACGTGAAGACTCTCACAGAGAGACAGACCTGTCACTTTTCATTGACCTACAAAAACTACCTTTTTCTATGAAGTTGTCTTTGCTCTGCGCTTTTTGTGAAGCAGAAAATATTTGACAATATCTCTCTTGACTGTCAGTTTGGCACCGAGCTGCACTGTTTAGTGCCGTTCAGAGGCAGCGCAGTGACCTGAAAAAACGCAGGTGAAGCTTTTACTGTCTGATACATGTACTGATGCTGCACTGCAGTTTTCTATCGTACAAGAGTCACAAATATTTGCACAATCAGCATTTTGTGCAAAAAATGCGCAGAGGGACATGAGACCGGTGTGGAAAACGGGTAATCTTTGTTGAGTTTTGGCACACTTTATTTTTTTGCCCACTTTCACTCTGAAGCCCACACACAAGTTGTAAAAAGGGCAGAAAAATGACTAAACAGGTTAGTAAATGTGCTACTAAGCATGTGCGCCAGTTTGTTGATGCACATAGTACCAGAATTGTGGTGCATTATTATTAGAAATTCTCTAGTTCATAGAAGGCTATTTTTTCACATTTTTGGCAGTTTTTTCTTTTTCGTTTCAGCAGTTCTAGGCCTTTGCAAGTTAAATACAAAATATTATCTGCAGCTGTAAGGAAAATATGTTATCTGAAGGGTAGATAATAGTAGGTGTAGAATTGGGATGACAACTCTATTCTCTTGATGGGTCTAGATCAGTGATGGTGAATGTTTTAGAGACCAAGTGCCCAAACTGAAACCTAAAACCCACTTACAGTGCCTTGCGAAAGTATTCGCCCCCCCTGGAACTTTTCAACCTTTTGCCACATTTCAGGCTTCAAACAAAAAGATATAACATTTTACATTTTTGGTGAAGAATCAACAACAAGTGGGTCACAATTGTGAAGTGGAACGAAATTTATTGGATCATTTAAACTTTTTTTGTAATAAAACTAAAAAGTGGGGCGTGCAAAATTATTTGTCCCCCTTGCATTAATACTTTGTTGCGCCACCTTTTGCTGCGATTACAGCTGCAAGTCGCTCGGGGTATGTCTCTATCAGTTTTGCACATCTAGAGACTGAAATTCTTGCCCATTCTTCCTTGCAAAACAGCTGGAGCTCTTTGAGGTTGGATGGAGAGCGTTTGTGAACAGCAGTTTTCAGCTCTTTCCACATATTCTCAATTGGATTCAGGTTCGGACTTTGATTTGGCCATTCTAAGACCTGGATACGTTTATTTTTGAACCATTCCATTGTAGATTTTGCTTTATGTTTGGGATCATTGTCTTGTTGGAAGATAAATCTCCGTCCTAGTCTCAGGTCTTTTGCAGACTCCAACAGGTTTTTATCCAGAATGGTCTTGTATTTGGCTCCATCCATCTTCCCTGTCCCTGCTGATGAAAAGCAGGCCCAAACCATGATGCTGCCACCACCATGTTTGACTGTGGGGATGGTGTGTTCAGGGTGATGAGCTGTGTTGCTTTTACGCCAAACATATCGTTTTGCATTGTTTCCAAAAAGTTTGATTTTGGTTTCATCTGACCAGAGCACCTTCTTCCACATGTTTGGTGTGTCTCCCAGGTGGCTTGTGGCAAACTGTAAACAAGACTTTATATGGAATATCTTTGAGAAATGGCTTTCTTCTTGCCACTCTTCCATAAAGGCCAGATTTGTGAAGTGTTGGACTGATTGTTGTCCTATGGACAGACTCTCCCACCTCAGCTGTAGATCTCTGCAGTTCATCCAGAGTGATCATGGGCCTCTTGGCTGCATCTCTGATCAGTCTTCTCCTTGTTTGAGATGAAAGTTTGGAGGGACGGCCGGGTCTTGGTAGATTTGCAGTGGTCTGATACTCCTTCCATTTCAATATGATCACTTGCACAGTGCTCCTTGGGATGCTTAAAGCTTGGGAAATCTTTTGGTATCGAAATCCAGCTTTAAACTTCTCCACAACAGTATCACGGACCTGCCTGGTGTGTTCATTGGTCTTCATGATGCAGAACCCTGAGGCTATCACAGAGCAGGTGCATTTATACGGAGACTTGATTACACACAGGTGGATTCTATTTCTCTTCATCAGTTATTTAGGACAACATTGGATCATTCAAAGATCCTCAATCAACTTCTGGAGTGAGTTTTCTGAACTGAAGTAAATGGGCCGAATAATTTTGCACGCCTCACTTTTCAGTTTTATTATTACAAAAAAAGTTTAAATGATCCAATAAATTTCGTTCCACTTCACAATTGTGACCCACTTGTTGTTGATTCTTCACCAAAAATGTAAAATGTTATATCTTTTTGTTTGAAGCCTGAAATGTGGCAAAAGGTTGAAAAGTTTCAGGGGGCTGAATACTTTCGCAAGGCACTGTATTTGTCACAAAATGCCAACGCGGCAATTTACCCTGAATGCTACAGTCCAGTATAGTATATCTTCCATGTAATTAAGCTATAATAGCCTGCCTACATTTAGTGCACCCTGCGCTGATGAATGGCAGGAAAAGTCTAAGGCATATTGGTACACCATAGACTTTCTCCAGGGTGCGGGTGCCCACAGAGAATGCTGCATCTGGCACCCGTGCCATAGGTTTGCCGTCACTGGTCTAGATAAAGATGCCCACAGAACACGCTCTCTCTGGTTGCAGTGAGGTCTGATTCAAAAAGTTAAGCAAGACTGTCTGCTGTGCTCAAAGTACAAACAAGAGGAAGTTAGACAGCCAGGACAGGATGTAGAATACATGGAGTGACTTCACAAATTATGTCCAGAAAACCATCTGAACGTGTTTTTTTTTAAATTAACAAATGATGCAGAATATTCATAAATAGCTTTACTATGTGATGGAAGTGTGCTTTACTGACAGCTGGTGTGGATGAGGTCGTAGGACGCTCTGTCCTGTGAAAGGTTCTCTATACTTCCATACTTCCGCCTCTGTTTGATTGTGAGTACTTTTGGCATTCACTGGTTGTGAAGTTTTTTTTTTTTTTAAATAATAAGTTCAACCCATTTCTGTTCAACCCATCTCCTATTTGGATGTGGATATTTTTACCTCTTTAGCGAGTTATCCTACAGCAGCTGGTCCACCCATTAGGGTACACCATCTTTAGCAGGTTGTAATAGTCCCATTTTCATCCCAAGGAACCTCTACTCCCATTCTCCCCTAATGGTGATGGCATTTTATCATCTGTATTCTGACTAAGGTTTGTTGCTGCTTTGCCTCCCTCATACCAACCATCTATGAGCAGAGAAGCCTGAGCTCCAGTTGAGAAACATTGTGCTATTGAATGGTAACTTAGGAGATTTGACATTTACAGTATATATATGTAGAAGAAATAGTTTGGGTATTCTGATTTCAGGTAAACCAAGCAGCAGTACTTAAAGGGGTTCTCCGAGTTATATATATTGATGGCTTATCCTCAGGATAGATCATCAATATCAGATCGGCGGGGGTCCGACACCCGGAACTCCCGCCGATCAGTTGTTTGAAGAGGAGGCACGCGCCGTATCAGCGCTGCATCCTCTTCACTGTTTACATGCTGGCCGTAACATGGGTATCGGTGAGTAGGTGTAATTACACCTCACCGCCCCATTGATTTCTGTGGGATGGATCGCTCTCATAGGCTTGTATAGGAACGAGCCATCCCATTGAAATGAATGGGGCGGTTAGGTGTAAATACACCGGCTCACCACTACCTATATTACAACTAGGATGTAAACAATGAAGCTAATCGGCGGGGGTGCCCCACTGATCTGATTAGGGTTACACCAGGTATCGAACTTTCAATACCCAATCAATACTGTTGCACTTGGATCAATACGATACTGTGATTTCCTGTTTTCAGTACTAGGCTGCACTACTGCGCAGCCTAGTATCTTTTAGAAATCATGGCTTATCGCCCTCGGCTAAGGTGGTTAATAGTTATTAAATAAAAAGTTTAAAAAAAAACACCAAAATATTAAAGTTTAAATCGCCCCCCTTTCCTAATTTTACAAATGAAAATATATAAAAAAGTAAACATATTAAGTATCGCATCTGAAAAAAGTCAGAACTATTAAAAAAATATCTCCTTCTGAGTGGTATTGAATGGTTTCAAGTATTGCAATACTTTTTTACGGTATCGACATCAATCAAAATTTTGGTATCGTGACAACCCTAGATCTGATATTGATGACCTATCCTGAGGATAGGTCATCAATAAATATAACTTGGATAACCCCTTTAAAGGGATTCTCCGGGCTTTTAATATTGATGACCTATCCTGAGTTTCAGATCAGTGGGGGTCCGGCTGTATGAGGAGACAATGCGCGCAGTACACGTGTGCCGTCTCCCATCTTGGCATGTGTACACTGCGTGCGCGCTGTCTCCTCACACCGCTGATCGGCGGGGTTGTCTGGTGTCGGACCACCGTTGATCAGATATTGATGACCTATCCTGTTGGTAGGTCATCAATATTAAATGCCTGGAGAACTCCTTTTATGTTGTATGATTGGTCTGCGAAAGGTTTAACTTGATGGACCTGTGTCCTTTTTAACCTATTATGAAAAACTCCATTACTAACGTCAATCACTACAATCGGGGGACTAGAAGATGCTGCACACTGTGTATAGGGAAGTCTATAAGCAGGGGACGGTTCACACTAGCTGGTTGGGGGCAGGGTGTGCACTGCACGTAGGATAACTATTGCAATACTTTTCTCAGAAGGTACAAGTTCCTTATAGTGGCAGACGAGCTGGAGCAAGAATGCAGAAGTGGGAAGTGGTTTTAGAAGTGAGAAGGTTCTGCTAGTAGAGAGGACATTGTTATAATAGGAGGTTTTTACTGACGGCGTTATCCTGATGATTTATCACACAGCGAGAATTTACTGCTAAATTGCTTCATAAACTTACATGTGATTTCACTTTTATAATGTAGACACGACCGCTTCCCCAGCTATTTGTCCTTTTTGTAGGTAGTGAGATCATTTGATGTTTCGGAAGGAAAGTTAAAGGGGTTTTGCAGTTCTGTAAAACTGATGATCTATCCTCTGGATAGATCATCAGCCTCTGATCGGCTGCGGTCCGCCACCCGGGACCCCCGACCAATCAGCTGTTTGAGAAGGCAGCGGCGCTGCAGGAGCGCCGCGGCCTTCTCTGTGTTTACCGCAGGCCAGTGACGTCACGACTAGTATCACTGGCCTGGGCGGGGCTAAACTCCATTCAAGTGAACAGAGCTTAGCCCCGCCCAGGCCAGTGATACTAATCGTGACGTCACTGGGCCTGCGGTAAACATAGCCACCCATTGGTGCTTGGCATCGCAGCTCAGCCCCATTTATATGAATGGGACTAAACTGCACCTAGGCCATGTGACCGATAAACGTGATGTCACATGGCCTAGGAAGAAGTGGAAGCGCTCACACAGTGGCACGGCCTCTTCCTACAACTGATCGGCAGAATTTCTTGGGAGTCTCACCCCCTCGCCAGTCTCATAAAATAGCTGAGAGCAGTTCCATAGAAGTGAATGGAGCGGTGGCCACACATGCACGGTGCACTCTACTTCACTTTGGGCGCTTCGTTCTAGGGACCTGCGCCTTACATGGGTCGCATATCCCAGTGATATGCCACCAATGTTTGATGTGAGACAACCCCTTTAGAGAACTATCTATGCAAGTGATCAGTGAAAATTGGACCACATGTGGATGGCTTCTGGGTCCTGTCTGTAGTTTTTACAGACCCGTTGAATAAAATTGGAGCGTTTTGTCTGCAGATTAGACTAGTGTATACTCGTGACTTTCCCAGACCTGAGGATAGATCATTAATACATAAGACCTGGACAACCCCTTTAATCACTGCTATGTTGCTAATTGGATATGGTCAGCATAATGTTATAGGTGCCCCTCTGCCCTCCCATCACTGTCCGCCAGCCCTTACAGCCGGCCATACTGTTGAACTGTGAAAGTGAGTGAATCTCTGCGGTGTTTCCCTTTAATCATTTGGGTTAGGGTCTCTCTCTCTAATTGCTTAGATCATCAAAAACTAATGCTGCAAAATGCTGTATGCCAGTTCCTTAAAAAGCCAGTTCTCAGTTTCGCAGAAATGATTTTTACGTAATTCTGTGGTAAAAACGGGATGTTATGTAAAAAAGGCAGAGGACAGGAGATGCGGGCTGCGATATGCGGGAGCCTCACCTAGCCGCTGCTTTTTTCCATGGTTCCTCATTGTAGTACTCCATGTGCAGAATGTGACCAGAACACGCCGGACCCCTTCTGCTGGAGATATACGCCCTGATTCGTCAGCCATGATTGGTGACGCAAACAATGGCGATTTGTCCCGTAAGGGTCGTTCACGCTGCATTTGACTGTGCAGAGTTTTCATGTCATTAAGGAATTGCTTTTTTGGGATGGATTTGGGGTGACCCTGTCCTTCACCTGCGCGGCACTGCAGCTGTACGTCAGGCCTGTGAAGTACACTGTTGTCCTGCCAGTAAAAGAGATTTCTGTTCCCGGTCACACAGCGACGAGCGCATGAGAGGCAGAGCACAATGCATGTCTGTTTTACTTTTCAGACAATTGCTTGACATCATCAGACAGTGCCTGCTCCCTTGTGTGGCAATGCCAGCTCTGCTAAGACTCAGCCTGCGCCAGTTACTCTAATTCTTCCCTCCGCTCAGCCCCTGGCAGAGGTGCAGAGACGCTATTCATGTCTTGTGACAGCAAAGGTTTCTATTCCGGACCTCGGTGGTTTATGAACGGCGCGATTATGTGAGGGAAGGTTAAATGTTCCTTGATTAAAGATTATTGTGCTTCATATCACCCAGAGCTGGCATCTAAAGTGTGCCCCTTTCACCATCATAGCGAGGAGCATTGTTTTTGTGGAGCATGTAGCATGGTTTGTTTCTCTTCTACGGGTTTAGCGCTCCTTCACACAACCGTGTGTGTCCCATGCTGCGGGCCGCAAATTGCAGTCTGCAATGCCCGGCACAGACCGCGTGAATCCTGTATTGTGGTGCGGACCCATTCACTTGAATGATAGGACATGAGGTCATCAATATCAGATCAGCAGGGGTCCAACTCCCAGCACCTCGCCCATCAGTTGTTTGAAGAGGCTGTCGTGCTCCCTGATTACTAATCACAGAACCGTACATAGTATATTGGTTGCACTTGGTATTATAGCTCAGTCCCTTTCACTTGAACGGGACTGAGCTTTGCCTAGACCACATGACCGCTGTACGGTACGTCCCTGGCCTAGGGTGAGGACTAAGCGCTCTCGAAACTCTGTGGCCTCTTCATACAGCTGATCGGTGGGGGTGTCACGCACTTACCCATCTGTGCTCCCTCAGCAAGTCTGGCTGCACTATGGTAGCACCCCTGGCATTGCTCAGTTACTACAGCAACCAGCCCCACTGACAGTGGGGCTGATCGACCAATCAGGCTCTGTGCCGGCGTCACATGCTTCTTGAGGGTGGGCTGTTTAAGTAGGCAGCTGCTGGCCACATTTGCCTTTGTATGGTATTCCTTCCTCACTAACACGGACAGCAAAAAATGGACACACGGACCTAACACGGATCCATCACAGACAGCTTCACTCCACATCAACTTCTCACAGATTTGAGCATGGACATGGACGTGTGAATGAGGCTTAACAAGTTTTGTGTCAGTTTCTCTGAATTGCCAATTTTTTGCCTGTTTTTATTACTTTCTGTATACTGATTTTGCCTCTTATGTGATCTCCTGGCATTTGCCTGTTATTTGACCTTGCTTGATATTGGACACAGTTTGGTATTTGACTCTGCTAATTTGTGACCTTGCCTTTGCCTGCTGACTTCATCTGTCTCTGTCTCTCTCTTTTGCTGTGTATTTGAAACAGATTTTGGATTCTGCTGCAGTCCTTATTTTGACCTTTTTCCGTCTGACTATTCTTTACCCATTTTGGCTTAGGCTTCTTCACTTGGTCAAGTCAGAGACCGTTGCCCAGTTGTGGGCTGCTATTTAGGGTGGATTGTGCAAGTAGGTCCCACTGTCCCAGTGGTGCTGGTGGAGTACAGGGCTTCACTGTTCCCTACCCTTTACTGACAGGGGATGCCGGTAGTCAGACCCCACCAATCTCATGTTGATGAACTAACCTGAGGGTGGGCTTTCATTATCGATTTTCCAGATGACCCCTTTAATGGTTTTACACCACAGGGTACTTGTGTGTCTGCAATATTCAGCAGGTGATGTTACCAGAGTGATGATGACGGAGCACCCGAGCTGCCCGATGTTACATATAAAACAATTTGGGTAATAAAATTGTGCAGCTATGAGGGGTCAGGGGCCACAGGCTTAGTGCTCGCTGAAGATTATTATACTGTGTTTCCTTTAGTCATAGCTGTATTTCTCCAGCTGACTCCAGATGCTGATGCGTTAGTTTCACCATAGCCCAGGGTGATAGACATCTCAATTCCAGAGAACCTCTTGTTTCTTCTCAGGTTACCTTAGACTTACGATCATGGGGCAGCATAATAGCGCTTTGTCCTTGGGAACTAGCAGTTTTCGCCTGTGGGTTATGGAAGTCATCTGTTCAGGTCCATTGGTGCTGCTGGTCATGACAGAGAAGCTGACAGCTGCCATCAACTTTTCAGGTCCCAGCCTAGTTACACCAGATAGCGGAAGGAAACTTCAAGAACATAGTACTGCCCAGGACCGGATATCATTGTGCCGGAATACAATATGTGCTATGGGCAAGAAGGTCTTTGGTTGCATTTGGGCAAAATATTTTTGCTGAAGCCTTCTTCCCGTCCCAGGTCATATTGCCATGATGTATTTACATAAGGGCTCATGCACACATATTTTCTTCCCGTGTCAGTTCCGTTTTTCTTGTGGACCGTATGTGGAACCATTCCTTTCAATGGGTCCGCGTGCATTCCGTTTCCATATGTCCATTTTGCAAAAAATAGAACGTGTCCTATTATTGTCCACATTGCGTTCCACAAAATCTGTAATGCACACGGACGTCATCCGTACTTTTTGCGGATCCGTTTTTTGTGGACCGCAAAATACGGTTGAGTACATGAGGCCTAACAGTGTAACTCTGGGCTACAATAATACCGCCATTCAATTCTCAAATAAGTGTCATGTAACTGCCACACGCTAGAGAAGTTATACCGTGCCTAAATAAAACCACCCTGCATGCATTCTGGGCCGAGCATGCATGTGTTTTATTGACATGAATGGGATCTGCACAGCAGTAAGCAGCTCCAGCATCATTCACTACACAATGGATGGAGCTACTCCCACTAGCTATCAATATAGAATTACTGTAAAGCTGTTTTATCTCCCAGTTTGTATCTCCAATATGGCGGCCCTCCAATATAAAGGTAAAATATACATAGCTAGAACATGTCATGAAAGAGCATCTGTCAGCAGATTTGTCCCTATGACACTGGTCTGACCTGTTACATGTGCACTTGGCAGCTGAAGACATCTGTGTTGGTCCCATGTACATATGTGTCCACATTACTGAGAAAAATGGTGCTTTTATATATGCAAATGAGCCTCTAGGAGCACCGGGGGCGTTACCATTACTCCTAGAGACTCAGCTCTCTCTTTAACTGCAGAGAGATTTGTTGTGCATTTTGGAAAGCCCAATTTCTCCATAGATTTCAATGAGAATCATAATCCACCATGAAATCGGCAATAAAATGTGCACCAAAATCCGCATGAACCCATGGCATATGCTGATTTCAGTGCCCTTATTTTTTCACCAGGTGTGGAGGCACACTTAGGGTAAATGCACGCCATCAGGATTGTGCGCGGAGTTACATTGCGGATTTGCGTGCAGAGCATCCACCCCGTAGGTCATGTACATTGTATTCTAGGAGAATGTGAAACTCTCATGCGCACAATGTGGATTTTTTTCAGCGTGGATTGTGACCTACGGTGAGGATTTTAAAATCAACAGCATGTCATTTTTTTTATTTTTCCTGACCGGATTTTCTCCATTCACCTCAATTGGCAGAGTAAAATCCGCACCAAATCCAAATGCAAATCCGCACGCTTCTGCCCGTCCTTTCCGCAGCTCTGCAAAAAAGATGGAACATGTCCTATTCTTGTCCGTTTTGCGTACCAGAATAGGCATTGTCACAATGTGTCAGCAAAAAAAACCCGGATGCAACACAGATCTGCGTTTTGCCTTGTTCTTGTGAAGGCACCCTTAATTTATAGGAAACTAATCGGAGACCATCATGAACTGGGTGGCACAGGTCATGTAATCCATTGTGCATGCTGATAGGTAACGGTCGGTCCTTCATTAGCAGAACCTGACGTGATAACGACTTACCTGCCATTAGCAGGTACCTGAATAATTTCCAACTTGTTACTGGCCTTTGGGGACTGAAGCCAAGTCAGGCCGGTTTACAGGTCTCTGGCACTTATACTAATTAGGCGTCCTCAGGTTATACGCTCATTAAGAGCAAGCCTTCTGTGTTTCCATGGCAACCACTGCGTTTGTGCAGACAGCGGTTAGAAATAAAAAGTCGCCGGATGGAGCTGCGTGCGGTGAGTCACCGGTGTCATCTCCAGACACGTCGATGCGCAGACTACAGCAGTGCCACGCCGCCATGTTATTGGGGTCCTCATAGAGCTGATGATTGGGAGATGAAGTGTAAATGCCAGGGTGAGTTGTCCTCTGTTGTCCACATATATTTAACACGTTCAGTGCCAGAGCCTGATAGCAATCCGGCGTCCATAGCCAAAGATGGGCAGACAGAAAAATGCGTCCTGCTGTATACAGCCGCTGCACCCGATGCCCAAAACCTTCTTATAGAAAACAATGAGGGAGGACACTTATATAGCCCACTTTTCTAGTGTGACGCCCATGATCTATGACCCTCTATATTATTTAAAGGGATTTTCCGGAAGTTTAATATTGATGGGCCTATCATTAATATCAGATCGGCAGGGGTCTGTCCCCCAGCATCTTGCCGATCAGTTGTTTGAAGAGGCCGTTGCGCTCAATGGAACTCCAGTGCGGCCTTCACCCTGCTTAGGGTTGGGGGTCAGATTCCCAGCGATCCTGCCGATCAGTTGATTGAAAAGGCCACAGCACTCCAGGCACTGGAGTCTCCTCGCAGCTTACAAAGAACAGCACCGTATAGTGGCCGTGCTTAGTATTGCAGCTTGCAAAGGACTGAGCTTCGCCTAGACCAGTTGACCGATGAATGTAACATCACTGACCTAGGAAGAGGCCGCAGCATTTACTGGAGCCACACGGTCTCTTTGTACAGCTTATCAGTGGGTGCTGGCAGTCAGACCTGTTTTGATATTTATATTGGACCAACCTGTTATCAATATGAGATCGGCGGGGGTCCAGTCCACCTGTTTGAGAAGGCACGGGTGCTCCTGTGAGCACCATGGCTTCCTCGCCGCTCCCCAAGCACAGCGCCGTACATTGTATAGTGGCTTTGCTTGGTATTGCAGCCCCGGCCCATTCACTTTAATGGGGCAGAGCTGCGCCATGGGGCCGTGTGAACGATGAATGTGACGTCGCTGGCCTAGGAAGGGGCTTAAAGAAGAACTCCCGCAAAAATTTTTATTCTCTGACCTGTTAGAAAGGTGCATGAAATAATCTGTAGTGATTGTCATTTTCTTATCAGTGACTGTTTCTGTGAGTAAAAACCTCTCTTCTTATTGTAGCTGGGTCATGTGACCAACTCCCTGACCTCCAACTGACCCAGGACAGCAAGCCAGTCACTTCTCTATTCATTCCTATGGGAGCCTCACTTTCAGTCTCATTGGAATACATAGAGAATTAGACTTCCTGTCCACACATACGTCTATGTGTGAGTTGGTGGGTCTAATTGCTGGTCACATGACACAGATAAGAAACTTCAGGATGATATAAATCAAAAATTCAGACACTGGTAAGAAAATGTCATTTACTACAGATTATATCATGTACATTTCTAGCAGGACATGGAATAAAATTTTTGTCGGGAGCTCTTCTTTAAGTGTTCACAGAGCGCTACGGCCTCTTAGTATGGCAAATTGGCAGGGCTACTGGGAACTGGACCTTTATCGATCTCATATTGATGAACCATTCAGAGGATAGGCCATCGATATGTAAATCCCTTTTAAAAATTTGTCTGTATTTTTGGGTTGAAGAGGGAGACACCTTGTCAAAAAGCCCTTACCCCATCCCTAGACTCCTAGGCTGGCTTTTGGCTACCAGTATTGACTGGAGTAGAGAAGATAGGATCTGAGCTGTCTGAGAATAATGTATTCAGTGCGGTGGCACCCATTGTATACTTTCTATAGGTGCTACTGTAGGTATTAGAAGATGCTATGCCTCTAATGATTAGTAAGCATTGGAGAGAAGTATAATGTCTGCCACTAGAGGTCCCTGACACCACACCGACTGTACTGAGCATATTTTGCTTGTCTTCTTGCTTCAGAGGACGGGTTATAAAAATTGACTTTATGTTCAGCTTTTAAGGGGGGATTGACAAAAAGTGGAGCGTCTGCAAGATATCCAGATAAGGGTAAAGCAGTGTGTGCATGCACCTCCTCCCCCCCCGGTGCCTATGAAACAGTTATAACATGTATTATAAAAGGGTTAACACTACTCATTGTGGTCTCCTAATATGTCATTTGTGGCTTGACACGGGACGTCTGGTAAATTCGCTGCATTATCCGAGAAGTATCGCAGCGCTCAGATGACGGCCAGGCCGGTACTTATTACATCCTGTAGGACTTTGGGTTCGATGGATGATCACTGAGGTTCCACAGGGTCAGGAATAAAGGGGCGCAGTGTGAGGCTCCTTCACACACCATGACTCTGATTTATCAACAGGGGACACATTGAAGTCTCTTTTCACATTGGTATATTTGTGTAAAGGTAATGGTCGGTGCGCCAAATTTATCAAATTGATGCACAGCCATAGGTCGGACTACGTTTTTCCGGAAGAGTAAAAATACTCCTCTTAGTACTCCTCACTTTTATGGAACCTAAAATAACGGATCCGTCACCCATTGACTTTAAGTGTATATAGTGACGGATCCGTTTTTTTTCCGTTTTTGATTTCACACAACCGCATCCTAACGGAACGGATGCATCCTGATGTGCAAAATCAAAACACAACTGTTTAATTCTGGTATTGAGATCCTCTGACGGATACCGGAAGTAACAACAACGCAAGTGTGAAAGTAGCCAAAATCGTGTGAACTGCAACTATGTGTCTATGCAGACATTTTGAGAGGGAGGTACCTGGTGAGCGATTCCCATTAGAGTTCTCAATCCTTTGCATGTAAAGTTGTCTATTCTTGTAACAGATTTCCATTAGGGCCTGTTCACACGACCAATTTTGCGGAAAAGATGTGGCCCCATTCATTTCAATGGCCAGCATTAGATCGCAGAGAGCCGCAGCTCCGTGAAAAAATATAGAACATGTTGTATGGGTTGCAAATTGCGCAACACACGCCGGCCAGCATCCGTGTTTTTGTGGATCCGCATTTTCGCAGATCCACAACAACACTGCCCTTAAAGGCAGTCTGTCAGCAGTTATGACCGTGCTAAACTTCTGACTGCACTATAGAGAGCAGTACAAGCATAACTTTTGCAGAGCGTTATCAGGAACTTTTATTGTGCTGGATTAATAAGTGCACTGGAGGCGGAGCTTCACTGTAGTGCTCTCTGTATAGATCGACTTCGCACCCCCTCCCCTCTGATATGAGTGACATCTGTAGCATCCAACCAGGAGACCCTACAGCTATCACCGCAGAGGGCAGGGGCTGTGAAGCAGCACAGTGCAGAGAGCACATGCACAGTGAAGCTCCTCTGCACAAATCCGGAACAAAATCTTCATATGTAACTTGTGGGTTTGATGCCGTTTTGCTGCAGATCTCACCCTTGTGAAATCCTCACAAAAAAATCTGCACAATTGACATGCTGCGGACTAAATCCACACGGCAGGTCAGTCTCCGCATGGAAAGAACGCAAAGCGAAAAGCAACGTGTACGTGAGCTTTGTCTAATCTCGTTCACTTTGCTGGTTCCGTACAACTACACAAGACTTTGTGCAGAAAAAACGTGCGTAATCCACAACGCGTGCAAATTCTGTAAAAATTCATGACAGAAAAAGCTTCACAAAAAGTACGTTGTGCTGCTGCCCCCAGCCTAGTGCTGTCAGCAGTTTAGCATGGTCAAAACTGCTGATAGATCCCTTTTAAATGAAGTATGAACAGACACCATCAAATCCGTGCAACATGAGAAACAATTTCTATAATTTTATATTACTAGCCTCCACGTTATTATTAAAGAGGTTGTGCCATGAGAAATATTCTACGTTTTTCAAACCACCACCTGGATCTGAAGACTTTTGTAATTGAAATATGTAATTTAAATTTCAGTCTAGCCACTGA
Source organism: Rhinella marina (assembly GCA_900303285.1). NCBI lineage: Eukaryota > Metazoa > Chordata > Amphibia > Anura > Bufonidae > Rhinella > Rhinella marina. Next base: position 170,346 of record ONZH01010884.1, on the reverse strand, counting down.
GCTATTCAATAAAATGTATCTGTATAGCGCCACCTGCTGTTTATTGTTTTCCTTATTTCTTGTCCACATCAAGTGGTCTGTCACCAGCCTTGTCTTCTGTTAAAAGCTGTGGCAGTTACAGGGAGAGAGCTACAGCAGAAAGGGCACGCCCCTGAGCTGCCAGCATGAAATAAACCTAGCAGAACATTATGAGCTGAGAATGGTGTGATCTCCGATTCCATGGGAGGTACAGGGCTGGTTCTAGCTTTGTTCTATGGGATATCGTCCATCATGGCATCTCCCCTTTAACAAGTTCTTGGTGGTATAGAATTGGCATCTGGAGTGTGCCCGGTATCATGGCTATTGTCTCTACGATTGCCTAGTTACAGCATAGTGTGGCAGACCGAACACAATGACACAAAATGACATGTTCAAGGCCAGAAGAAGCCGGAGAGCAGGATAAAGGGAAGCCCCAGCCAAGCGCTGCCACATTATAGCGGTATAGATCCTTCCAGGCATGTTTCACAGTGCTGCCCTTTGATTAATATTTTACCTAAATATGTTTTTTTAATTATGCAGCGGTCGACTTTTTTTATTTTTTTTTTTTTTTATTTAGAAGAAAAATCACAGCTCTGTATAGGTGCAGTGCGTCTGCTCCAACCTTTACACTGAATGACAACCAGTACATTTAATGCACATAGTGCTATTCCTTCAGTCAGCCCCCAACCCCCCCCCCCCCCCGGGCCTACAACCCCAAATAATTGAGACATTCCTGGAGCATACAACCATCGGAGAGATGACATACTGATGTAGCAGAGCTGAATTTGACATTACCGCTTCACTGTTGACCACCATCATATTGTGATACTCTTATATTCTAGGCCATTTTGCCAGATTCTGATCTGTAACCTGACTTTCTACAAGTGCACATTCACATGATGCAGCAGACACGTTAAATTAATGTCTTGTCTCTGAAAAGTCTGCTCTAAATGTGTGAAAGGGGTTGTTTCTGCCGCATGTGCATGGCACCCTGCAAGCCCTATTCAGATGAATGGGACATTTCTCCAAGACGCCTGTCATGTGTGAATACATCCTTGGGCCAACGGCACACGAGCACGGGTGAATGCCCATACCCATAAGATCCGCAAAAATTTCAGTGCGGATTTATGCGAGATTCTAAACCAAAACCCGCAATTTGTAATTGCAGATTTTGGCGCTGGATTAGATGCGTTTTTGCCGTCACCCTTCTTTCATTGGAAAAAGGTGAAATCTGTAGCGAAAAGCACAAACGTAATTGACTTGCAGCGGATTTGGAAATCTGCACGGCAGGTCAGTTTCTGCACGGATTAGTTTAATCTCATACACTTTGCTGGTACTGTACTATGCTTCAGTTTTTCCGCATGAAAATCCGTGCAGAAAAACTGCATGTAATCCACATTGTGTGCAGATGGCCTAAGAGAAATTTCTGTCATGTACATTTGATAAGTCATATATATCAGTTAGGTACAGGTTCTACTTACAGGAAATAGTGGGTCCCCATTCAGCACTGATGGATTATGGGTGTTGTGATAACAGCCTAGTATTTCACATCACCCGTAGACTACATTGGAGAGACCCCCACAGACTGCTGCCTCTAAGGCCCCTTTCACACAGGCGAGATTTCCGCGCGGGTGCAATGCGTGATGCGAACGCATTGCACCTGCACTGAATCCTGACCCATTCATTTTAATGGGGCTTTTCACATGAGCGTTTTTTTTCACGCATCACTTCTGCGTTGCGTGAAAAACGCAGCATGTTCTATATTCTGCGTTTTTCACGCAGCCCAGGCTCCATAGAAATGAATGGGGGTGCGTTAAAAACGCAACGCATTGCATCTGCATGCAATCCGCGCGTTTTTAACGCAACGCATCCGCAACGCATCCTGAACAAATCCGCGACGCTCGTGTGAAAGAGGCCTAAGGCCTCTTCCACATCAACCTCCTGCCGTAACAGCCTGCTGGAGCTCTGTGGATCCGGCACAGGCGCTTGTTACCACAGTGCCCGCCGTCCCATTGGCTATAATAGGATCTGGCAGAGATGTGGCCGTTACTCAGCAAATGTGCCGGGATTCAGCCTGACTAAAACCATTGTGTGCAGAGGTCCGGCCAAATCCTGGCATATTTGCTGGGTAGTGGCCAGAACTCTGCCAGATTCTATTATAGTCAATGAAAATAAGGTCATGGCCTAACTCATAAACTCCTTTCTGCAATGCAAAACAGGTCAAAAGACCCTATACTGCTGATGGCTGCACAGTGGCCCGTTAGTACTTGCTCATGAGCGCCTCTCTCAGGACACATTTTACTCCATATACAGTATTCATTGTGGATTCACATGGTGTGGTGATATTGTGGCTGCGAATACGCCCTTAGATGTTTGGGTGCTGATACTCTGTGATGGGGGTGCAGGGGTTCAGACAGCAGTATGAATTGTACGTGTGTCCTGATCTGATGGGGAAGACAGGGCCCCGATGTTTTGCGGCTGCGATGCTGCTGTTATGGATTTCAATATGAAAGCAGTCTTTTCATGTTGCCCCACACTCGCCCGCAGTGAGTTATGGTGTGGTATTATACAGTACAGTGAAATTTTATTATCTTTTTATTCTGCTATCTACTATTCATTTTCTGGCGAGTTGTAATCTCGCCTTACCTTCCAGGGAGTACAGGGTTAACCAGTAATTAGTCCCCTCAGTAATGACTCCTGTGGTGTTCATGATTCAGAAGGTATCGGCTTCTCAGGTATGACTTCTTTGTTATCTGGTGAGTTTCTCTGTAACCCCATCCTTTCACCCGGACCAGCACTGGCATCTAATGTGACAGCTGAGTGGGCCGCTCGCTTAATATTTAAGTGCAGCGTGAATGGCATCACTGGGCAAAATGATACCTCTAGTGACAGACGCTGAGGGCCGGGTAATAGAGACTGTGCTGGCAGAAGAATAATGGGAACATTTACTGGATGCCGGCTCGCTGTGGCCTTTACGACGATATTTGCTCACATTGGCAATGTCTGATTTCCAGTCAGGTAACCCAATATCATTAGACCAGAGCGGAGTATGGCATGGACTGGCACGGTGGCAGACTCCCTAACGTCTCACCAACATCCAAGAAAACCGCTTATAAAAAACTAAGGTGTGGTCTCATATCCTCCCCAGGTCCACCCCGGTCAGCTGTTATGGGCAGGGGAAGCCGCTTCTGGCTGCTCACTTGTCCTGTGGCAGCTGTAACATTACATGCCATGGCTTTGAAATGGACAGACCAGGCTCTCCGCCAGACCCCCCTCTTCTCCTGCATAGGCCCTCTTTAACCCTTTTGCTGCCAGAGTTGTCATACACAAATAAAATCTGAATTCTAAAATGGAAAAAAATCCTGTTCTATTACCATATTCAATGTGGTGATCCAGTCGGCATAGTGTACTTTCTACTCTTAGAGGGTTTGTGCCACCATTAAAAGTGTTTTTTTTTTTTTCTAATATGATTAAACGTGAAAAATGAGGTACTTTTGTATTTTACTTTGTTACAAAAAAGCTCCAGTAATTAATTATAATGGCGCCCCGGTGTTTAATCCGCATGGTAGGTAATATACACGTCCACTTACTGAGGTGGTCGCACATGCTCCATTACATCCCTAATCTGCCGCCAGCCTTATCTACTTATAGAAGCTGCGGCAGAGAGGACACGCCCCCTGAGCTGGCAGCCTGAAGATAATTTAGCAGAGCAATTTGAGAAATGAATGGGGAGATCTCGGGACCCATGTGAGGTACAGGGCTGGTTCTAGCTTTGTTAGATTGTCATGTACTGTATGATGACCCAAGTGGAGACTTATATGCCCAACATCTAGATAGAAAAGTTCAGCTTGCACACATCTCCACATGTCTTCTGTCCTCTGGAAATTCATTTCCTCCAAGGAGTTTTCCAGCCTATCTAAAGGATACTAGATCTGTGGGGGTCCTACCGCTGGACTGCTGCTGATGTTTCTGCCACAGTGCCGCAGACTTTGAATGGAACGGCATGGCGTATGCTCGATCATCACTCCATTCAAACTTCCCAAGTTATGGTCTTGTAGCTTGGGGAATAAGAAACCGGGATTCCCATTCTAGCGGTTAGTGGGGGTCCCTGCGGTTGGATCCTCTCTAATCTAACATCTCTCATCTATGTAGTAGATAATGCTTCGGACTGAGTCCTCTTTTGTATAATAGTCCTGTAGGTCACAGTCATTTAGATCCATTGATGGACCAGGTATACATACAATCTATCACTGGGGGGTCCCTAGACCCAAATCCTAAGGATGCACCATGTTCCTTCTCTATGGCCAGCAGAAGAGAACTTTTTTTTTCCTGGGGTTGTCCCATCTCAGACATTGGAGGCATATCGCTAGGATATGCCCTCAATGTCCGATAGGTGTGAGTCCTACCTCTGGGACCTGAACCTATCCTTAGAACTGAGCTCGCAAAGTCTCGGAGGGCGCACCATGCATGCACGGTTGCCCTCCATTCATTTCTGTGGGAGTGCTGAAGTCCCATGGAAATAAATGGGAAACACACCGCACAAGCGCGGCCACCACCCCATTCACTTCTATGGGGCTGATGGAAACAGTTGAGCCAACTACTTTCGCTGCTCCCATAGGAATGAATGGAGGATGACTGTGCTTGTGCAGTACTCTTCCCATTTATTTCAATGCGACTTCCAAAAATAGCCGGAATATTTTCGGTGGTCCCATAGGAATGAATGGAGGGTGGCCGCACATGCGCAGTGCTCCCTCCTGGAGTTTTCTGGCTCTGTTTTAAGTATGTGTGCAGGTCCCAGAGGTAGGACTCACACCTATCGGACATTGAGGGCATATCCTAGCGATATGCCCCCAATGTCTGAGATGGTACAACTCCTTTTAAGAAAGAATTAGAGTTAGGTCCCATTCTAACGACCGTATATTTGCGGACCCGCATATATACGGGGGACGACCGGCGTGTGTTCCGCAGCACTCGGAACACATGCCGTGCGGCCCCATTGAAAATGCCTATACTTGTCCGCGGCTCCCGGCCCCATAGAGGTGAATGGGGCCACATCTATTCCCGCATTTTTGCGGATAGATACGGCCCCATTCATACGGTCGTGTGAATGGGGCCTAATACCTGGTTTAATGACGTTAATATTGTGAGGGATCAACAGTATAACACCCGGGCTCTGCCCACTTTGTGTTTCACAGTAGACCACACCCAGAGTGACTGTTGACAGGTATGTCTATAGTAATTGTGCTTTTTTACTATTCTGCTACTGTACTATTCTTACAAGCTAGTAAAAGTTGAAGTATGGAGCACACACCTGCAGATCATGTTGGGAGTTGTACTCTTACTACAGATACCGCTGACCCCGGCCCTGGACAAGGTGCCGTCTCTCTGCAGTATTATAGGATACCTCGGTACTGTAGTTCCCGTATGCTATTCCTGGAGTGTGTCGTCGGTTTCATCTATTTTTAACATAATTTTCTTTATAAGATTTTTTTTTTTTTTAATCGGAGAGAAGTTTCAGATTTGCCCCTTACTTGGTAATTATGTAGATTGTGTCTCCGCCACAATCAGTGCCATCTGTCTGCAGATCCAGAGCACTGTGATTAGCGCTGAGAGAGTCCCACACTCCTAGGATGGTAGCATTGTGCTAAGAATATCTACCTCCGCCAGTGTACATTGCTATAGTGTAAAGTGGGAAAACCTTTCCTCCTCTTTACTGGTATGCAAATTAGCTCTCCTCCAGAAGGAAGAAAACTGGCTCTCTTGTGGCACATATAAGTAGGTGTCCTGTACTGTAAGTCAATGTCAGATTTTGTCAACCTGATTATGGGAGCAGCCATCTTGCCAGATATGTTATTTACAGCATTTGGAAAGGATTAAGAAAATTGCTTTACGGCAGCCCCATGGACCATGGACTCAATAGACAGAAGGGGACCTAATTGACTTCTATGGCAGAGTTGTCTAGGCATGTTCTGTGACCTGTGCACGAGGGAAGAATAGATGAGCTCTGACCATCACCTGACCATTGTGAATGGTGGATCCTGCCTTATCTATACCCAGAGGTGATATCATGACAGGCAGGATTAGAATGACAGATAAGTAGATAACTGCAGTAAAGTGATCTGTACAGACCAAGAAGTGACACCTAATATTAGGCTTATTGGCCAGTGCAAAAAATGCAGGATTTTATGATTTTAGTTTAAAATCATTAGCATTAGGGCTCATGTATACGAACACGTCTGTTTTGCGGTCCGCAAATCACAGATCCTCAAAATACGGATCCCAGCCGAGTGCATGCTGCCATTTTTTCACACTCCTCTAGAAATGTCCTATCCTTGCCTGCAACATGGGAAAGAATAGGACACGTTCTAACTAATTTTTTTTTTTTTTTTTTTTTGTGGATGTGGACAACACATGGTGTGCTGTCTGTGTCTTTTGCGGACCCGTTGAAATGAATGTTTCCACACCCAATCCGCAAAAAATGCGGATTGGATGTGGGCAGAAACTATGGCCGTGTGCACGAGCCCTTACACTGCAGCTGTTTCAGTGGAAACTTATCCATCTGGCCAGAGCTAGGGGGTTTATGATAACCCCTTTAGACCACCTGCATATGTTACGGAATAAGTGCATTTTTTTCCGTGCGGATTCCTATGTGGAAACAGCATATTACAGTACCAGAAAAGTGTATGAGATTACACATATATCCATTATAATACTGGGCAAGGTCTATAGCCTGTAAGAACCGAGCAGTTGTGAATCACACACAGACGCTGGATATTACTGAGTTTTATAAGGCTTCATTTTCTCATCATACTGAGGATAGGCCATCAATATCAGACCGGTGGGGGTTTGACAGCTAAGCTTTTAGAAGAAGTTGGGTGTTCCTTGAGACATCGGTCACATGGCCTAGTTGCAGCTCAGCCCCATTGAAGTGAATGCGACTGAGCGGCTATACTATGTACTGCGCTGTGCTTGGTAAGCGCCCTGGAGGCCGCTGCTCTCACCAGAGGTCGGATAAGCACCGCAACTTCCCGAAACAGCTGTATATGAATAAATTAACGACTGAGCATCAGCACTACCCTTGTTGATAGAGTATTTCCCTACATATTCTAACACAGTCAGCACTGATTGGACAGTGTCACAATGTATAGGGACACGTCCACGTGATCCGAGGGTGGTAGCATCCATTTCTCTATTTGTTGTTTCATTTCCAGTGAAAATAATAGAGGAACCGTAAAACAGTATTTACTAAAACAGATTGGAGGATTCTTTGTCCATGTTGAGCATTGCACTGCCATCCCATTCAGTCTCCATGGGACTACTGAAGGTGGCGGTGTACAGCAGCCCGACACTTCCATAAACTTTGAGTGGAATGGCAGTGGGCATGCTGGGCTGCCACTATATTCTAACAGGGGAGACGCGACCCCTGATCTCATGATTGGTGGGTGTCCCAGTGATCAGATGCCCACAATCACACACTTCTATTCTGTGGTTAGGTGTCACTCATGCTACAACCACGTTAATTTAGGCTCCTGCCAACCCACATAGGGTTAGAAATAAGTTGTCAGGTGCTCCTGCCACCCCACATAGGGTTACAATAAGTTGTCAGGTGCTCCTGCCACCCCACATAGGGTTACACTAAGGCCCCTTTCACACGAGCGTGTCCGGATTTGGTCCGGATGCGTTCAGGAAAATCCGCACGCACCCGCACCAAATCCGCACGCAATTGCAGTCAGTTTTGACTGCGATTGCGTATGTTCTTTCAGTTTTTTTCCGCGCAGGTGCGAAGCGTTTTGATGCGTTTAGCACGCGCGTGCTAAAAAACTGAATGTTTACAAACAACATCTCTTAGCAACCAAGCGTTAAAACCGCATTGCACCCGCACTTGTGTACGGATGCAATGCGATTTTCACGCAGACCCATTCACTTCAATGGGGCCAGTTCTGCGTGAAAAACGCAGAATATAGAACATGCTGCGTTTTTCACGCAACGCAGAAGTGATGTGTGAAAAACATAGCTCATGTGAAAAGCCACATTGAAATGAATGGGTCAGGATTCAGTGCGGGTGCAATGCGTTCGCATCACGCATTGCACCCGCGCGGAAACATCGCCCGTGTGAAAGGGGCCTAAGTTGTCGGGTGCAACTGCCAACCCCCATGTGGTTACACTAGGTTGTCAGGTGCGCATGCCAATCCTCATAGGGTAAGATTTATTATGGAGATAACAGCCCTGCGTGTGGGAATTCTTCACTTCCCATTTACAGAAACTCTTACTGAAGGCTGTATATTTTAGAGCAGGACAGTCTTGACTTCAGGGATGGTGGGAGTGATACTTATATAAGGGACTGATTGCGGTTAAGTGCTGAATGGGGTTGTCCGATTTCAGGAAGAAACAGGACAACACTTTGTGACTTACCTAGCAGATCCTGCTCTGCCACTCTGGTTGTCCTATCAGGGCTCTGTTTTCCTGGCTGCAGTGGTGATGTCACGTCTACAACGTGACCACTGCAGCCAGTCTCTAGCTTCTTTGGTGTACCACTGAGACCAGTGATTGGCTGCAGTGGTCATTTGCTATCATTGTGACGTCCCTGCTTCATATTGGTAAAACAGAGCCTGAGAGGCAGTTCAGGAGCTGCTAAGTAAGTTATCATCTATTCTTTATTGCAGGCACATCCCAAGTGTTGTCCAATTTATCTGGGTGACTCTAGTATGTATAACGTGTAATTTATTAATTTAAATCTCTGCTCTTTCTATGCTATAATTCACAGCTACTGCTGTGTGCATAGTAAGAGTAGACGCTGTCCGTCACTATGGTGGTCCTGACCACCCCCAGAACTAATAAACCCAGGATGAGCAGAGATGTAAATGATTACATGTTGTACTTAATCTTTTCCCTTAAAACTGAATATCAATCTGCTCTATAACATGCTGCCTGCAGCTCAGACTGAATTTTCCATATAATATATCAAATGCCCCAAATCTGGAGTATATTAAAGGGCATCTTTCATCAGATTATTACCCATGAAACTGGCTAACCTGTTGCTCTAGGGCAGTGGTTCTCAACTCCAGTCCTCGGGACCCACCTGCCAGTCAGGATTTAGGAATATCCCACAGAATGAATACCTGTGGTAAGTCCTGATGGATGGACGCTAATTATATCAGCTGGTCTAAACTAAGGAAATCCTGAAAACCTGACTGGCAGGTGGGTCCCGAGGACTGGAGTTGAGAACCACTGCTCTAGGCAGCTGAAGACATCTGTGTTGGTCCCATGTTAATATGTGCCTGCATTGCTGAGAAAAATGATGTTTTAATATATGCAAATGAGCCTCTAGGAGCAACGGGGGAGTTGCTATTACTCCTAGAGGCTTAGCTCTTTCTGCAACTGCCACGCTCTCTCTCCTTTGATTGACAGGCTGAGGCACTGTTAATGTGATCACACCTGACCCTGTCAATCAAAGTGCAGGGGGCGCGGCAGGTGCAGAGAGAGCAGAGTCTAAAGGCAACGCCCCCATTGCTCCTTGAGGGTCATTTGCATATGATAAAACATTGTTTTTCTCAGCAATGCGGGCACATGTGAATATGTTTTGTATACGTATTCCATATATCTGTATTCGTTATGCCATTTCTAGAACCTGGTGGCTACATTTGAGCTCATGCAGTGGTAAGCCTGCAGCGTGGCTCCTACCAGTAAGTGAGCTCGCCTCTCCAGCCTCCCCTCGGTGGGAGGAATGTATTATGAATGGATTTTCGGTTCTTTGAAAGCAGCGCCTTCCAAGACGTATTAATAATTACACATGTTTTAAGGCCACGATTCAGCCGGCTCCACCAGACAACCTCATTATTCTGTTATCAGGGGCTGACACTACTGGGGTTGTCAGGACAACGAGGCACGATTGTGAGCCGCTGTGAAAGCCTCGTACCTCAGGCAAATAGGCAGCCTTGAGCTCCCAGCAGATGCTGGCTGGCCGGGCCAATCACAGGCAAGCTGGCAGACTATGACATCATATTCCAGCCGGTCCCAAAGATTAATTCTTGGTTTGCAGTTCCCTTCCTGCTCCTTTATTTTTATGTCACAGCAGAACGCCAGCTGCTCCTGCAGTCTTAACCCTTCCACTGCCACCTGGGTAGGTCCTGTCCTGTCGGTCCTTGTAGTGTAAGAAATGAGTAAACGGAGCGTTTCTTTTACAGTCGGGAGGTGACCCAGCGATCTAACACCAGGCAGTTGTCTTTCTGCTTCAATTAACGCGTTTTCCAGTGTATTTACTGTACGCGCTCAGTCACATCGGGGTCTCCGCCTGCAGTGTGGACCGCATCGCTTGTCTGTGAACGAGCTCATGTATGCACCACATTAAATAGCTGTGACGCCAATGTGTGAACAGGGTCTTAGGTAACATGCTCACAACTAGCAAGTACAGTATATAACATATATACCGCCTGTTAGTGTGTTACTTCAGTAAAATGACATTGATATTGACCTGGTTTGCTAGAGCGGCAGTTTAAACGTTTGCGTTTTTTAGCATGGCTTAAGGGACATCTGTCAGCAGATTTGTCCCTATGACACTGGCTCACCTGTTACATGTGCACTTGGCAGATGAAGACATCTGTGTTGGACCCATGTTCATATGTGGCTGCATTGCTGAGAAAAATGATGTTTTACTATATGCAAATAAACCTCTAGGAGCAACGGGGGCGTTGCCATTACTCCTAGAGGCTCTTCTCTCTCCAACTGCCACGCCCCCTGCACTTTGATGGACAGGGCTGTGCATGGTGACGTTTTCACTGTCTGGCCCTGTCAATCAAAGTGCACAGGGTGTGGCATTCCTCCCACAGAGGGAAAATTGGAAATTTGACAGTCTATCTCCAAAATGCGTGGTCAGAAGTAACCCTTACCTTCCAAATATTGATGGGTGCTTCGACCACTGATTTTTATTTTAGTTTTTTATTTATTTTTTAACACCTTTTAAAGGGGTTTTCTGGGGATATCTGATTGGTGGTTTTCTGAGATCATGCTCTTGAATTGGACTGAGTTGCCTTACAGGAAAATTTCCCGGTTGGCCGATGCCCAAGGGGCTGTCCAAGTCCTCCTCATGGCTGCCGGCCAGGTACATAACGATCTGATGCTCTCAGCATTAATTAATGCTAGGAGCATCAGGTACTTATGTACCTAACTGGTGGCAGTGTGTTATTTGGTTCTGCACTGTAGTTAGAGCTGGGCGATATGGCAAAAAATAAAAACTTATTTTTTTTTTTTTTTTTATAAATTTTGGACGATTCACGATTTAAATCTCGATTTTCTTATGTTATTAAAAATATAAAAAAATAAATAAAAAAAGCCTACTGTGCCCCCATCAGACCTCACATCAGCCACTGTGCCCCCACCAGACCTCACATCAGCCCAACTGTGCCCCCAGACTCAGCATCGCCCACTGTGCCCCACCAGACCTCACATCAGCGCACTGTGCCCCCCACCAGACTCACTCAGCCCACTGTGCCCCCAAGACCTTCACATCACCCACTGTACCCCCCAGCAGACCTCAGCATCAGCCCACTGTCCCCACAGCCCCCATCAGACCCCCTCACATCAGCCCACTGTGCCCCTCATCAGACTTCACATCAGCCCACTGTGCCCATCAGACCCTCAGATCAGCCCATTGTGCCCATTGTGCCCCATCAGACCCATCAGACCCACATCAGCCCATTGTCAGCCCACATCATTGTGCCCCATCAGACCCCACATCAGCCACATCAGCCCATTGTGCCCCATCCCCACATCAGCCCATTGTGCCCCATCAGACCCCACATCATCAGCCCATTGTGCCCCATCAGACCCCACATCAGCCCATTGTGCCCCATCAGAGACACCCATGACCCCACATCAGCCCATTGTGCCCCATCAGACCCCACCCACATCAGCCCATTGTGCCCCATCAGACCCCACATCAGCCCCAGTGTGCCCCATCAGACCTCAGATCAGCCCACAGTGCCCCCATCAGACCTCAGATTAGCCCACAGTAGTGCCCCCTTGAGACCTCAGATTAGCCCACAGTAGTGCCCCCTTGAGACCTCAGATTAGCCCACTACTAGGCCACCATAAGAATAAAATAAAAAAATCCCTTACCTGTCATGTGCCGCGGCTCCGCTCCAGGTCCGGTGCTCCTCAGTCTTCTTCTCCTGGCGCTGCACTGTCACCTGACTGCGTGCAGCGTCAGGTCAGAGTGCACGCACTACGTCCTGACGTTGTACGCGGTCAGGACAGTGCAGCGCGGCCCCGGAGAAGAAGAGGCGCGCCGGACACCGGAGCGGAGCCGCGGCGCAGGACAGGTGAGAGATTTTTTTTTATTTTATCTGGCGGGCGCCATTTTAGGAAAATCGAGTTGACGATTTTCCTAAAAAATAAAATCGTGAGGCTTTCAATTGGCGAATTAATCAAATTAATTCGATTAATCGCCCAGCCCTAACTGTAGTATTTGGTTCTTCTAGGGTGGTATTTTGTGCTGCTCTATGGTATTTTAGGCCCCCCCCCCGCCTACTCTTTGCTGTTGGTCCTACCAACTTGTGCTGACCTGCCTTCTGTCAGTTTGGATCTGCCTACAACATGGGACCACTTTAGATTCTCAGTCCGCCTCTGCATGTGAACGATGAATGGATGTCATTGACCTAGGAAGAATAGAGCTACCTACTCAATGGAGCACCGCAGCCTCTTAAACCAGCTGATGGTCAGGGGCACCAGGAGTTGGACCACCACCAATCAGATATTGATGACCTATCTTCAGAATTGTTCATCAGTATGAAACTCCCAAAAAGCCACTCAAAGGTGTTCTCTAAGTTTTCATGTTGGCTGTTGTGTCAGGAAATATTATTCTTGGGGGTTTGGTGAGATTCTGAATGAAGACTTTCTGTCATTTGGTTTGAAATACTTTATTTTTACTTTTAGTACTTTACTTTTTTTAATTTTTGCTATTGCCTAGCACCAGACTTTGGGAACTCTGTCTGCAAGCATGCCAGTGTCACTCCTTATGTACCTGCACATGGAGTGTGGAAGCTGTCAAGAACAAAGACCCAATGGTGACTTGGACACTACTTTCACAATTTACCATCCATGTGCTGCGTAAAACCCCCCACCACAGTACAGTATTGCAGGTTTGAAATCTGCAGCATGTCAATTTATACTTTGGATTTCTCCTTCCAATGAAGAGGGTGAAATCTGCTGGCTTTTCCACCGCAAAAAAACCACACGCAATACATGCGTTTTTTTGGCAGCAAAAACCACAGCTGAATTTTCCGCCACGTGTCTCCCTGGCCTTACAAGAAATTTCCTGTTCATTTGAATCTGCAAAAAATGGTTTAGTAACCACCCTCACAACTTTCTGTCACATCAGTTTTTATAGCAGCCTACTTCACGCCATGACTGTCACGCCAACTCTCCGCTTCATGCCTTCGCAGCTGTATGGCAAATGCAAATACAATGACAAATGTCTTGAAATTGTGTCACTAGCATATTCTAAATGCTCCTGATTTAATGTTTTTGTAACAACACTTGCTTTACTCTACCTTTCGTAACGTTAAACTCCTGCTTTTTGTTAAAGAACTCCCGACAAAAATTTTATTCCATGTCCTGCTAGAAATGTACATGATATAATCTGTAGTGAATGTCATTTTCTTACCAGTGTCTGAATTTTTTACTTATATCATCCTGAAGTTTCTTATCTGTGTCATGTGACCAGCAATTAGACCCACCAACTCACACATAGACTTATGTGTGGACAGGAAGTCTAATTCTCTATGTATTCCTATGAGACTGAAAGTGAGGCTCCCATAGGAATGAATAGAGCAGTTACTGGCTTTCTGTCCTGGGTCAGTTGGAGGTCAGGGAGTTGGTCACATGACCCAGCTATAATAAGAAGAGAGATTTTTACTCACAGAAACAGTCACTGATAAGAAAATGACAATCACTACAGATTATATCATGCACCTTTCTAACAGGTCAGAGAATAAAAATTTTTGTGGGCGTTCTTCTTTAACTATTGCCAAAACGTTCAACCTAAAATTATCAAAGGCATTTGATGCCTACATTTTCTGCTTTAGCTGGTTTGGCTTTCAAACTCCTACGAAAATCTGAGAGGAAGGATTTCATTCATTGACTTCTGGCTGCTCTCTCCTTACCTTCACCTGCATGTAGTCCAGATCATACAAGTTAAAGTATGGCCCTACTGACTTTCATAGTTAACAGGGGACCTCCTTATTGAGTCACTTGTGGTGACTTTGGGTGAAGGGTCTTCTATGGTAGACTCCCAAGCATCCAAAACAGCTGAGAAGAGTATCCAGTGAAATCTCTTCAGAAGACCACCTCTTTGGGATGACTACCCCCCCCCCCCCATCTAATGTAGAAGAATTTAAGTTCCCCTATATTCTGGGTATATTGCCACCTTCTTTGAGAGGAACTACCTCCCCATAAGACCATTTTTCACTGCAGTTTTGTGAGGTGGTCTCAGAGGTTTCGCTGTACTTACTGTATATGAAATAGCTGATCTTGGCTGTGACTAAGAGGGATAACAGTGTAGAATATTTCGGCATGTTTATATTGACCTGTATAGATATTCAGCCCATATTACCAATGTCTCCTACATATCAAAACTCTACATTAGCAATATACATTGCATGTGCTATTCCAATGAGGCCATAATTGTACAAACGTATACAAGTTCTTCAAGTTAAGTAAGTTTGCCATGTTCCCCTTCTTGTAGAAGCTGTCTTATTTAGCAGCCAGCCTTACTATTTTTTTCCTTGACCATTGATGGTAAAGGCGGCCGTAGAGAAGTCGAGGCTTGGCTTTCACTGCTGACATCCCATGTCTAACCTGCAACCTGCCAAGAAATTTTACAGTGAATTAATCTGAAGGTTTATGTGCAGCAGGGAATGTTGTGTTACCACAGTGAGCACCTGGACAAAATGAATATATTCAGCGGGGTGAGCCAGCCTCCTCCTAGGTACTGTCTGTATATATGGTAAAAATAGCTGAGTGCTTCTGTAGACACATAAGTGAGATATGTATGGGCGAGATTTATAAAAATATTGCATTATTGCCATTTTTACCAGACTTAGATTTAAAGGGGTATTCTCATTTTAGACAATGGGGGCATATCGCTAGGATATGCCCCCATTGTCTTATAGGTGCGGGTCCCACCGCTGGGACCCGCACCTATATCCAGAACAGAGCGGGGAGCGCTGCGCCTGGAGGACCCCAGGTTTCCGGGGGTCTGGCCACCACCAGGCGCAGCTCCCGCGCCGCTCATAGAAATGAATGGGAGCCGGGCCGTGCATGCGCGGTGCGCTCCCATTCATTTCTATGGAGCCGACGGAAGTAGCCGAGCCGGCGCTCGGCTATTTTCGGCGGCCCCATAGAAATGAATGAATGGAGGGCGGCTGCGCATGCGCAGTGCGCCCTCATTCACTTCGGGGGCTCCGTTCTGGAAATAGGTGCGGGTCCCAGCGGTGGGACCCGCACCTATAAGACAATGGGGGCGTATCCTAGCGATATGCCCCCATTGTCTAAAATGAGAATAACCCTTTAAGGTGTGTGATTACTGTAGTGCCCAAGAAGTGCCACCTATAGTCATCAGATATTGCCATGCAGTGCCCAAATGAACTAGCTTATCCATAGCAGCACATCATATTCACATTTACATGGTCAAGAAAGTTGAAAAATCTGCATTTAGTCCAACCTGTGTCAATCCAGAAGAAGGCAAAAACCCACTATGACATGGTCACCAGTTGTCCCATGTTTGAAGAAAAATTCCTTAAATCTCTGGATCAATCCCCATCCCCATAGTGTTGGGAGTCTTAAAAATTGACATGAAGGGCAGTTTTCACCCCTATTTTACAGAAAGGTTGAGGAAACCAGTCTGGATCCTTCCCTCTATCTGCTGTGGCATCCTGAGAACCTGGATGTTTAGATGGTCCACTGTGCTCTGCCAGGTATTGAAGGTCTGTAGATGGTGGAGGCAGCAGGGCATTTGCCTATAATCAGTTCTTGTTGGTGACGTCCATCATTTGCCAGGGTGGCATGTATCAGTGTAGTTGCAGTCACCTAGCTATGGCTATAGATTTATAATGACCACCTTGTACAGTAGTGTACACAGCGCAGCTCACATACCACATCTCCAGAAACATTTACCATTTCCGTTAAAGTCCCAGTGGCAGTGTTTGGGCATTTGTCAGTGTCCTCTTAATGTTTAACCCTTTCTACTCCGGAGGTTTTTTCGGTTTTGCGTTTTCGTTTTGCGCTCCCTGCCTTGATACAGCCATAACTTTTTTATTTTTCTGTTCACATAGCTGTATGAGGGCTTGTTTTTTTGCGGGACAAGTTGTACTTTCCAACGCCACCATTTAATATTGCATATGGTGTAGTGGGAACCCAATTCCAAATTGGGTGAAATTGCAAAAAAAAACGCAATTCCGCCACAGTTTTACGGGTTTTTTATTCACGGCGTTTGATGTGCGTTCTTCTGGTCAGTACGAATCCGGCGATACCTAATATGTATAGTTTTTCTTGCATTTTGATAGTGATAAAAAAATTATAAAGTTGGACATTTTTATTTTTTTTTTCTTCCAGTTCTTGACCCCTATAACTTTTTGGTATTTATGTGTACAGAGCTGTATGGGGGCTCATTTTTTGCGGGGCGATCTGAACTGTTTATAGATATCATTCTGGGGTGTGTATGACCTTTTTGATCTTCTTATTTTTTTTAAAAAATCGGTCATTTTGACGCTTTTTTCCGTTTCGTTTTTTTCCGTATGGGAAATATTTTTTTATATTTTTATAATATGGGCGTTTTTGCACACGGCGATACCCATAATGTGTATTTTTTTAATATTTTTATTTTCGGGAAAGGGGGGTTAATTTGAACTTTTACTTTTTTTTTTTTTTTTTTATGTATTTTTAAAACTTTATTTTTATTTTATTTTTTACACTTTTTTTTAAAGTTCCCATAGGGAACTATAGGAAGCAATCATTTGATTTCTTATATCATAGACTCCAATGCAGTTACATTGGAGTCTATGATGATTTTAGTGCTTTCCTATGGAGCCCTATTACAGGCAAGGGGTTCCATAGGAAAGCCTATGCAGCAGCCTCCTGTCATTTTACTATGACAGGGGCTGCTGCAGGCATGCTCCGGCTCCTCCGATTGCCACACGGGGGAGCCGGAGCAACAACGGAAGCACTGTTTGAAGCAATGTCCGCGATCGGCATTACTGCCAGGTGCGGACGTTAGCCACGGGTGCCTGCTAGTGGGATATGGAGGTCACCTGCGGCCATCACGCCCGCTCCATGCAGGAGCGGGCGCCATCTTTAAAGTCCCGGCCAGCGCTGTACATGTACGGCGCTGGTCGGGAAGGGGTTAAAGTGTTGTCTCACTTCAGCAAATGGCATTTATCATGTAGAGAAAGTTAATACAAGGCACTCACTAATGTATTGTGATTGTCCATATTGTCTTCTTTGCTGGCTGGATTAATTTTTCCATCACACGACCACACTGCAGTCCAGCAGCGGAGGTCGTGACTGCACACCATAGGAAAAAGAGCTAGTCTCTCTGGTGGCGAGGACCACGGGGTGTGCATAGACTTCCATCCCTGCGGCTTCATATCTGCACTGCAGCGATGGTCATAATCCCTGGATACAAGCAGTGTTTAATGTGTTGGAAAAATCAAGCCAGCAAAGGACACAATATGGACAATCACAATACATTAGTAAGTGCCTTGTATTAACTTTCTCTACGTGATAAATGCCATTTTCTAAAGTGAGACAACCCCTTTAAAGAAGAACTCCCGCAAAATGTTTTATTCTCTGACCTGTTAGAAAGGTGCATGATATAATCTGTAGTGATTGTCATTTTCTTATCAGTGACTGTTTCTGTGAGTAAAAACCTCTCTTCTTATTGTAGCTGGGTCATGTGACCAACTCCCTGACCTCCAACTGACCCAGGACAGAAAGCCAGTAAGTGCTCTATTCATTCCTATGGGAGCCTCACTTTCAGTCTCATAGGAATACATAGAGAATTAGACTTCCTGTCCACACATAAGTCTCTGTGTGAGTTGGTGGGTCTAATTGCTGATCACATGACACAGATAAAAAACTTTAGGATGATATAAGTCAAAAATTCAGACACTGGTAAGAAAATGACATTCACTACAGATTATATCATGTACATTTCTAGCAGGACATAGAATAAAATTTTTGTCGGGAGTTCTTCTTTAAGCATTCTGCTGTTCTGACTAAAGGCTTTTATCATTTCTGTGAAGTACTACTACTTGTTGACTGTTATTAAATGTCTGTTCCCAGCATTACCTGGCAAGACGTGCCCATAGTCTAAGGGGGTTGTCCACCTTCCCATAATGTACTCCTAAATTGTCTTTTCATATATATTTAAATCCATATAAATAGGTAATGGCTTAAAGCTATTCTTTGTACTGGCATACCAAGCCATTATTGTTATTACTGTACAGCATAACTCTGTCAACTACAGTAAAACGCACAAAGACCAAGGGCACTAAACTTGAAGCTAGACTGATGGAAAAATGTGTGATATAAGGGAAAAAATGAAAATCAGACCTCATACGGTACATGACTATCTCTTTCATAACGAAGTTAGAACCAGCCGTGTACCTCACATGGATCTAGAGAGCTCCACATTCGTTGCTCCAATTTCTCTGCTAGGTTTTCTAACGACTTTCAGCTCAGGAGGCGTGTCCTTTCATAGCGGGCATGCCTTTTCTGCTACAGCTCTCTCTCTTTCTGTAACTGTCACAGCTTCTAACAGCAGATACAGCTGGTGGTAGTTGAAGGATGGAACTGAGCATGTGCGGCCTCCTCAGTAGTTGGACATTCGAGGCGCCATTATAATGAAGTAATGGGAATATCTCGCAACTGGAGGATTTTTGTAGCAGAAAGTAATTTACAAAAGTAACTTAATTTTCAAGCTGAATTACATTAAAATATCACTTAAAAGGGTTGTGTCACTTCAGCACTCCATGATTACGACCACCCTGCAATCCATCAGCGGTACTGTGGGAGCACACACAGGCTACTGCTTTTTCCTATAGTGTGCAAGCATGGCCACCGCTGCTGGATTGCAGAGTGGTTGTAAACATGGAAACAAACAGTGTATAATATGTGCACAGTCTGAAAAGGGCAGCACTGATTGGATAGAGTGAGTCTGTGCAGGTACACACCCCCCCAACTGGTTTCCTCCCCTCTGTACCCTTACTGCAGACTGCTAGCAATTGATTCATAACTTCTAGTAGAAATAATAAAGGAATGACACATGATAGAGACATAAGAATAGATGCTCCAGAAGTGTTATTACATGGGGAATGTATGAAGCTATTAAAACAGGCATGTCAGGAGTAGTGACAGGTCCTCTTTAAAGCAAGTCGATATCAGTGTATTAGCAGTATATGTGGTAAAATGTTCTGGTAAGCAATATGAACTAAAAAAAATGTGCAGATGTGATATTACCCCTGAGAAGTGCACACAGAACGTGTTAATCCATTTTCCATAGTTCTAGGTGTCATGTTGTGACTTCCGCTCATAGATTCATGTTGTGGTTTCACTCCTTGACATGACTTCCCTTTTGCAGTAAGATAATTGCTCTCGGTGTGGGGAAGGAGCACATTAGGGATCATTTATTAGGTGGATCTGCAGGTCGTACATGGCAAGGTGGCATAAGACCTGAGAAGTTCTGGCTTTGTGAGCACCAGGGTGCTGGGTTCTGGTGCGACCAGGGCAAGGACTCTCTACATTTTGTATACAATCTTATGTAGAGTTTGTATGGCTTATGTAGCAGAGCGTTAAACTGAATGTGTCATCAGAAAATGACTTGGTTTTTAGGCTAAATATTTATTATTATTTTTTTTTTAGAATTGATTTAGTTTTTTTAATTTTCCATGTTACTATATTTAGAAAATAAATTCCTAAAATCCTGACGTTTTTGCACTGGCCACAAAGCCTTATTAACATGTCAAGACTTTTCAGTAGTCATCTCATTATCATCACATGTAAGATTACAATGGGAGAAAAGAACCTCTGTATAAATAAGGGCGAGTTTATATCTACATTGGAGATTCCGTTTGTGGCTTCTATTTCAGATTCTATCAAAAAGAAAAGACAAATGGTAAAAAAAAAACAAAAAAAAAAAAAACTAATTTCCAAGCTGACTGTTCAGCTCCGTTTCAGTTAGGTTTCGGACCCTGCATTTCCATTATTTTCATAGTTCTGCTCCTCTAAAGGAAGAGAACAACAGAAATATAAAATGGGGTTGTAAAAGGAGCTTTACACATGATCATTCACAAGAGGTGATGGTCACTACTTGCCTACTCCACCTCCCTGCACAATGACCTCTGCACAGGTCACAGAACATGTCCCCTGTAGCTGTTGTAAAACAAATGCTGTTAATAACTGTTTTGGCAACATAGCAGCCCAAATAATCATATACAGGAGACAGAATAAAATATCTATAATCGCAATAAAAAAGTGTAGAAAACAAGAAGTGAAATCATGAAATGTAAATTTTCTGCAATGCTTGTCATTACATTTTGCTGTGGACTTGTGTTTGTCACTATAAAGGGAACACTATTTGCACTTTAAGGGTGCTATGGGAGCAACATAGCTGGTGGAGCTGATATTAATGGGGTGCAGTAACATGTGGAGGCACAGTAAGGTGTAGGGTAAGCAGTGACTGTGGGCAGTTGTGGTAGCACCATTGGGGTACTATGGTCACTGTGACAGTGGTATAGGTGTAATGGGGACATTGGGAAGGATGCTGTAAATACTGTGGGTGCACAGCAAGGGCTGTAACTACCAAGGGCGTATGATAAGGACTACTGCATGGGTCCTGCCATGGAACTGTCCCTGTATACAGGTTTCGACAGTGGACGATACACGGCCTACAATGTAAAGTAGATTACAGTATGTGTCAGGAGCTGGTGCTAGTGGACAGATATTAAAGGAGTATTCTGGTTGTTTGAAGTTATCCCCTATCCATCAGATCGGGTGTCCTACCGCTGGGCTCCCCACCAATCAGGGGAATGGGGACCCTGTACTCCCTGCAGCCCACCTGAAATGTATGGAGCAGCCGGTCGCTTATGCGCACGACCACTCCATTCGTTTTTATGGGAGTTCTGGAGCTTTCTGGCATATATCGCCCATACGCTGACATTTACTTCACTGTCCGCTATATGCTTTTTTTTTGCCTGGATACCTCGGCATAGAATAGCATAATCTAAAAAAGGACAGTCTTGGCATCTGTACGGTGAGCCCTTTTGGATATGGTTTATGTATACACAAGGAGCATATGGCAATGTGAACGGAGCCTCAGAGTGTCATAGAAAACTATGTAAAACGTACAGTTTCAGGGTGTGTTCACATCTGCTTCTGAGGCTCAGTTCGGGGGCCTCCACCCCAGATTCTGTCACATTCTGCATGCATGTTTCCTCATAAAGAAGCGGACCCCAGAGGGGAAACTGTACGGATCCCAGTACAGTCATCGGGGTCTGCCCGCTCTGGTTCAGTTATGTGCCGAGTCCAGCATTTCTGTTAATTTCTTTTTTTCTGCTCCTGTCACTATGAAAATATGAAGACAGCATGTAATAGAGCAGGAGCTGAGCAGATTGATATGTAGTTTTCTTGGGGGGAAATCAATGTAAGGATGCATTTACACAACCATATTTTCAGTCTGCGTCCGATCTGCTTTTTTTCGTGGATTGCACGCGGACCTGTTTGTTTCTCTGGGTTGCAAAAAAAAAAAAAAATGCATTTGTGCGACTAAGCTGCAAATTATAAAATGTGTCTTATTCTTGTCCAATTTGTGACCAAGAATAGGCATTTTCTCAATGGGCCCTGCGAAAAGTGTGGGAATGCACCCAGACCGCATCTGTATTCTGCGGATTTTTGGACCACAAAATGGATACAATCGTATATTGTATTTCATTCCTTTACATTCATTTGGCGTTGGAGTCAAGGAGGCGGTCCTATCAGTTATTGACAGCTGTCTCTGTATACACAGTCATAGAGGGAAGGCTGTCAGTCACTGATAGGACCGTCTCCTGGACTTCAAAGCTCAGGATGAGCAGGAACTTGAAGTAAATGAATAAATAAGTTATACTAAATATTTCCAATAAGACTATCACTCTGCTCCTCCTGCAGCTCAGACACCATGTTCAGTGTGACAGTTTCCCTTTAACAGTAATGAATGACTATTGCTGGTGTGAACATGTGCTTAGATGCTGGAATATACTGTACAATTGCTGTATGAAAAAGGAAACAAGCACGTACAAGTCCATTCTAATTCTACCCGTATGCGCTGTGGACCTCCAGGTGTTATTATGTCGGTGGCTTTGCTCCTCTGGCCGCACACAATGCAGTCTGACCTGATGCTAGTGAAAGCATCACATTTTTAAGCCCTCCCTCTCTCGCTCTGAAAGGTTTCTGTGCACTTCCTGCTTTGAAACAAAAGATTTGCCTATCCCGGCCCTCCCCGTGCTATTAGTAGTAGTATTATCAGCCTCCTGGCGGCCAATCAGGGAGGCAGAAGGACGGTGACATCATGGGCTAGGGAACAGCAAGGAGGCAGCTGAAGCATCCAAGCCACTAATGTGAGCACTGGAGGTCAGGAGCTGGAGAAAGGATGGCAGCATTTCTGCAGATGGACTAAACCAGGGCTTCCCTTGCATCAAGAAGGCACAGAGGATACAGCATGCCAGGGTGTGTGCCAGGTAATGCCATCTTCTCTGCTCGCAGCGTATCAGGCGGCTGCCCATGCTGCCTTATGTTCAGCCCTGCTAGCAATGGCCTGTGCTGGTCTCTCCCAATTCTGGCGCAGCCTGCAGGATTGTGGCTGATGGTTTGTGGCGGTGACATTTCATTACAATATAGGATTTGGTATGTTATGGCTGGAGGGATGATTATACTGCCTTTCTGTTGGTTATATGGGTGTTACATATAATATAGATAGATGGATGCAGGTCTATATTATCTATCTATCTATCTATCTATCTATCTATCTATCTATCTATCTATCTATCTATCTATCTCTCTCTCTCATATCTATCTCTCTCATATCTATCTCTCTCATATCTATCTCTCTCATATCTATCTCTCTCATATCTATCTCTCTCATATCTATCTATCTCATATCTATCTATCTATCTATCTATCTATCTATCTATCTATCTATCTATCTATCTATCTATTCTACCTTATGCCTATGTGTAGTAGAGGTATATATGTTTCTGTCCATAATATACTACATTGTGTTTTACATCTGCATTTGTAGAGAGCAGGGTTTGTATATCTCTGGGTTTGTGCACCTCTTACGTCTGGAGGGATGGGGCTTTGTATATCTTGGAAGTGGGATGTGTGTATACCTTGGGAGACGTATGGCGGTGTAGTGGAGAGCTGCCTGTGACTGTGAATGTTTGTGGCTATTAATATTTACACGCCGTTTGATGTATGACGGCGCCTTGCATGTGAGCGCCGCTATAATGAAGGTCGGAAGATCCAGACTGAGGTTCATTTATGGTTCCTGTGAATGGTAAATTTATTAAAGGCCTCTCACCCTCGCTGATAATTGCTGTTCGGTTCATAAAAATATAGGGTCAGAAAGAAATAGAAGGAGGGGGAGTTCTCTGTCCAAAGAGCTTGCAATCGGTGCCATCTGCTGTGTGCTTCTGTGCTGGTGAGGGCAATAAATCCCCTTTGCATATATTATCCTCTACCCCTTTTGTGCTCCCCGTGAAGACACCTGCTCTTCTGCTCTTGTGACTGGGAAGCTCAGTAATAGGCCCCATATGCATATTAGCCTTTGTCCGAGCCCTGCTCCAGTGCTGGGGCCGTCATTATACACACTCGGCCTCCTCTCTGTCATCAACCTGCCGACTCAAAAGATCTCAGCAGTCACTATTGTTGTCCCTGGGACAATTCTGCCAAATGTGCCTGTTTAATCTGTGGGACCTTCCTTCATGCATACAAATACTGCAGATGCTCGGTGCCAAGCGGTGATCTATTTGGTTTGATGTATTTTGCATTTCTGGAGCTGTTATGTATCCAGAGAGGCCATAAGATTATTCTGAGAGTTCATTAATCATATGCACAGGGAATGTAGATAGAACCACATTTTGATAGGACAAAAAAATTCTTCTTTTCCATTCAAAAAAAAGTGCTCATGCCCTTATCATTTTATCATAGACGGCCCCTTTATAGGCGGCGATCAGCTGTGAGTCCAGCTCCCAAGCCGGGCTTTTCTTGAATGACAGTCCAAAGTCGCTACTTTTTAGCGTCTTGCAGATCTGGCTCATGCAGGATGTTCCCAATAATGGACCCCTATCTATGATGTTCATATGCTTGGGACAACCTCCTTAAAGGGGCTTATAGTTTAGGACATGCTGTGTTCATAAAATGAGACCTCTGATCAGGATCTTCACCTCTCATCCAGAGTAGCGCCCCGTTCAAAATGCCTATCCTTGTCCGCTGTTGCGTGCAAGAATAGGACATGTTGTATAATTTCTGCGGCTCGGCAAGAATAGGTACCGGCCATTGAAGTGAACGGGCCTGCACCTATTCCGCAATTTTACGGAATAGGTGCGGACCCGTTCACGCGGTCATGTAAAGGGGCCCTTAGGGTCACAAGACCGTATTTTCATTACACATCCAATCCGCATTTTTTGCATATCGGTTACGGACCCATTCATTTCAGCAAAAGGTGCAGCGCAAAAATAAAAAGAGCATGGCCTATTCTTGTACGTTTTGCACCCAAGAATCGCCATTTGTAACATTCCTCCAAAAGGGGAAAATGCGGAATGCATACAGTGGTTATCCGTGTTTTGCAGATCTATGATTTGTAGCCGCAGCGACCTCTTCCTTGGTCACTGGCGTCACGTTCATTGGTCTCACGGCCTATGTCAAGCTGAGTCCCATTCAAGTGAAGGGGCCTGGGCTGCAATACCAAGAACAGCCACTGTACAATGTATGGCGCTGTGAGAAGGCCGTAGTGCTGCACCCTTCTCAAACAGCTGATTAGTGGTGGTCGCATCACAGTCACAGCATGTTGCATTGAAGTCACGCAACACATGTAGCCGTGTAGCTGTACCCTACACCCTTTGACGGATAATCAGATCTACCACTACACACTGCATGTAATTAGCTTTCCAGCAAATATCCAGCTCGGCTTCTTCCTTGTAACAGAAGGCTTTTCCACCATGTGAATGGATGGCGTATCACTAGGATGGTATCGGTGTTGCTCCATCCCCTGGGATCCCATGGATCCTTGGAAACCCATGTGCTGTTGTATAGTAATCAGAGTGACTTTATGCAGGGAAAATACGGATGTTGCGATGAAAGGAGATCCCTCACTACGATTGGATAGTTCTGGAGAATTGAGCCGGGATTGTTAGAACTAGAAATGCTGCTTTTTGCGCTGTACTCAATGTCCTACTGGGCTTTTCTAGAGCGGACCTGTGCCGCCACGGTTTATCAGGATAGAATTGTGACAGATCTTGTTTAAAGTGGTTCTCTGAGCTTTTCACAAATCCCATCTTTTCTTCTGCCCTGTGGAATAAAGTTACTTTGATTAATACTCTTGCCACCGATGCTGCCGTCTCCTCTGCACTCGCATAAGGCTGCTTGGGTCCTTCTCTTCCTGTGCAGCTGCATGAACAGGAGCAAAGGGCACACATCTGGCTGAAACCCGAGCAGAGGAGTCCGCAGCCTACGTGAGTGCAGCAGAGACGGAGGGGCTAAGGAAACTTTCTTTCTTCCACAGGCCAGAAGAAAGGATGGGTTTTGTAAAAAGCCCAGAGAACCCCTTTAAATGAGTAATTCGCTTGAGGAATATCGCACCGTTAACACTGACATTATTCACTGTCCCATCAAGGTGCCAGTATTTTTGATAGCAAGAGTAACATAGTCCGCTGCACCATTGACATTAAAAATACTGGATTCCTAAAGGTCCCCAATCATAAGTCGATACGTGGCAGCTCTCATGACCAAGTCATGACCCATCGTGAATAGAGCCAGATACAGGATAAACATCTGTTTCTGAGGCAGTGCTCCTTTGTTACTCATAGCATCATGATGACTACCTTGTATTTCCCGGTAAAGTCACTATATTGATGGATAAATTAGCATTTTACGAGTGATGTCTTTTAGCGCTTTGCTCTTATGTATAGGATAACAGAAATATGTACGTCATGGAATATAATTAACCCCTGAGATGGATGAAAATCCTGATCCAGCTTGCCTTTAGGGCTATACCAGACAGTAAGGAAGCGATTTGCTTCTTCTAGGAAAGGGCAGCTAAACAACGTTTTCCTAAGTGATATTTCTGACCTGTTCTGCGCCTGCAGCTAAACTTGGTTGGAGCTGCAGTGTCTAGATGCCAGGCTGTATTTATCACAGGCAGCCAGCCATGGTGCCAGCTTAGCCCGGCCCCTGCTAGTTCCACACAGTGCAGAGATTCAGAAGCCAGTGCTTGCTTTGTTTGCAGTGAATATCCTTTGACTTGCATTATCTGCCTGCATACATGTGAAGGTTTTCTTCTCTAGCAAGGAGGGCTGTAAGGTCGGTGTCCTTGTGAATGGTTGGCATTGGTGGTCATTGTAAGGTCCAGTGTATTTCTGCCAAGTGTCAATGGGCAAACAATACTAAAAGTACAGGCTTTTTTCAGTGTTGCCTTACGCCATTCAAAACCATACAAATTCAAGTGAGGCCACAGTTAGAGGAAATCTGTGAGCAGCTTTGATCATGCTAAACTGCTGACAGCACTAGGCAGGGGAGAGCAAGACACATACCTTTTGTGGGGCTTACTTATTATTAGGAGTAGTGTGAATATGAACTTTTATTCTGCCAGATTCTGGAGACTAGGCTTCACCATGTAGTGTTCTCTGCGTTGATCTGCTTCATAGCTCCTCCCCTCTGCTGTGAGTGACAGCTGTGGCATCCAACCAGGAGCCAACTGCACCTTGTCACTCAGTGCAGGGACCACCCCACTGTGAAGTTCCACTTCTTCGGCACTTGCAGGAGCAGAATCTGGTAGAATAAAAGTTTAGAGTCTCGCCCAGAGCTGTTAGCAGTTTAGCACAGTCAAAACTCCTGACAGACAGATTAACTCCTTACTGGTTTGTCCCACTACAGGGGCAAGGCATCTGTCTTAGATAAGGAGGAAACACCATGGTCATATGAAATACCTTTGCAGCCCATTTGACTCAGTGGTCACTCTTTCAGACAGGCATAGATACATTTATATCTGCTTATTCATAATATCTCAGCTTCCCATACCAGTGTGAAGTGGACCTTTGAGTAAATCTCAGCGGCACATAACGGGTTAGGATTTTTTTTGCAACCACTGGAATAATGTTTCTAAACTGCTTGGCAAACAGGTTTAAATTAAACGTCAAGGTGGAGTAGATTAGGGTCATGGTCTTCTTCAGGAGCGGCGTTCTGGCTCTTCATTGTGTGTTCTTCTATAGCAAAGGCGGCTTTATAGATGGAGACTCTTTTATAGCTCCTCACAATTCACGGGAATCCATGTCCTTGACTTCTCCATTTTCTCGTTTTTTATGATTTTTCTGTAGCAGCTTATTCTCTTGCTGCATTCGGGAAGAGTGTTAATCAACACCGTTGTTTCTGGCTGGGTGTAAATGGCACAATTGCCTCATACAGTACAATGGCCCATATCTCTCTGAAGCTATACACATCTATGCTCATCTTTCTCCTCCCAATAATTCATTGATGATGGTCTCTCTGTATACTGTAAGTCCAACTGCTCATTCCTATTTACAAGATCACAGGACACAGGGTAGGGGCTAACTATTTGATTGCCCGGGGTACATCTGTTGAGACCCCAGTGATCAGAAAAATAGAGGTTTTGAAGTCCCCTATGAGAATGTAATGGCGGTTCATGTGTGTGACCCCCTATGACCGGGATCAGCAACCTCCGGCACTCC
This sequence comes from Rhinella marina, assembly GCA_900303285.1. NCBI lineage: Eukaryota > Metazoa > Chordata > Amphibia > Anura > Bufonidae > Rhinella > Rhinella marina. The sequence continues at coordinate 142,336 of ONZH01010884.1, read as the reverse complement.
AGCTGTTCTGAAACTACAACTCCCAGAATCCTCCTTTCACTTCTATGGGAGTTACAAGAACAGTCGAGCAAGTGTGCACCCTGGGAGTTGTAGTTTCACAGCAGCTGGAGTGCCGAAGGTTGCTGATCCATGCCCAATGACACTGTAATGGTGGTGCATGTGCGTGACCACCACTTCAATAACCTCTATGAGACTGCTGGAAATAGCACATCGCACTTCGCACTAGCGTTTTATAATTCCGGTATTGAGTTCCGTCATAGGGTCTCAATACCGGAATAAAACGCTTCAGTTTTGTCCCCATTCATTGTCAATGACCGTTCCATCATTAGACCGTAGAGCAAACCGCAACATGCTGCGGTTTGCTCTCCGGTCCAGGCATCCGCACTAAGACGGATCCGTCATGACCCCCAATGAAAGTCAATGGCTACGGATCAGTTTGGTGTGACACAATGGTGAACGGATCCGTCCTCCATTGACTTTCAATGGAGTTCATGATGGATCCGTCACCTGCACACATACACACATAAACATACACATACATACTTACATGCTCCCGGCAGGTCTCCACAGCGCAGGAGGAGCAGGACGGCGCACACATAGAACGATTCCACCCGGCGCCCAGCAGAGGGCGCTGTGGGGAATCGTCCTATGTGCGCGCCGTCCTGCTCCTGTACTGTGCTGTGGAGACCTGCTGGGAGCATGTAAGTATGTATTTGTATGTGTGTGTGTTTCTGTATGTATGTACTGTGACATGTGTGGGGCCGAAGCGCGGTTCCGGCCCCACATATGTCCCTGCAGCAGCACGGATCTGGCGGCACCCTTCACTTGCCGGATCCGTGCTGCCGCTAGTGTGAAAGTAGCCTAAATGAATGGACCAGTGGACCAGTAGTCTTGCATGCGTACCACCACTACGTTCTCATAAAGTACTTTGGTAATTGATCGCCGTGGGTCCCAATGGTTTAACCGCCAGGGATCAGACACTTGTTAGTAGGAAAACCCCTTTAAAGAGGTATATCCATTCTACTGACATGTCTATTTTTGTAAATGCTTGTATTACCCATAAAAACGATTTCTCTCGTATAACTCCTCTATCTACTATACTTCTGTTATGGTGATTTTCATGTGTACACGTCATATGCAGGTTTTTTTTTTTTAGTCAAAACCAGGACTGGATTTAAAAAAAATATAATTTTTTCTTAGAATTCCCCTCCCATTATGATCCAATCCTGACATTGGCTTCAAATGTCTTGTGGCCATAATACAGAGCGGGTCCTCACATGCAGAAATGAGGATGATCATGATGTCTCCCAAAAATCTTCATTAGGCTTCATTCACTTTTGCATATTTGGTCAGTATTTTGTATCGGTATGTGTGGGCCAAAGCAGAGAAGAAAAACTTTACATTAAAGGGGTTCTCCGGGAATTAAGAAAATGAAAATACTTAAATAGTACTTTATTATAAACATATTCCCACATACCTTTCGTTAGTTATAATGGCTCGTTTTGTCTAGGGAGCAATCATTAAGAGAAATAAAATGGCTGCCGTCCTATTAGTACATACAAAACCTGTCCTAATAACACAGCAGGACAAGTTACTTCACATCACTGAGCTAAAGAGCTGCTTCATCCTCTTCTGCTCTGCTTGTCAGGGATTATGACCCTGAATACAGTTTAATATGATCTTCAGCTGAATCTCTGTAGGAATGGGGTTCATGAGGAGATATGAAGTACAGAGAGGAGGGTGGAGATGTGAGTAATGAGCAGCAGTATTTGTATGCAGTCTCTATTACCACAGGTTTTGTGTGTACTAATAGGACGACGGACATTTTATTTTTCCTAATGATTGCTCCCCAGACAAAATGAGCCATTATAACTAATGAAAGGTATTTGGGAATATATTTATAATAAAGTAATATTTAAGCATTTTCATTTTCTTAATTCATGGAGAACCCCTTTAAGGGGAATTCACACGGCGTTTGTTGTAGGCTGAATTTGTTGCTAATTCTGGACCAAAAAGCCACCGGATGACTGCGCTAAAGCCGCCTTCCTTTTTTTTTTTTTTTTGGTGTGAAACTATATTTTATGATCGCGCCAAGGAGGACCATGACCTTTCTACAATATTACAGTAGTCACATATTATTATCTGGTCAGTATTCTGGCATATGTGTTGCACTGCACTTACATTACTAACTACTGTATTGCCGACTGTGGAAGGAAAGAGGTTAGAAGAGGAAGATGGTGCGAAGAACCCAGTCGGGGTCCCCAGTGTCTACATGGATTGCTTCTGATGCTCTTCCAGTGGACGTTGTATCCAGACACTTGGTATCAAGTTTGGCTGCTGAAATGACTAGACTTATTGTTTTGCTTTTTTAGGTTGTGTTTTTCAAATTCTTTTTGACACGAATCGTTGTTATTATAGATATGTTCCGTTCTTTCTCTTAACAAATCAGAAGTACCGGTCTCACAGAGCTATTCTCACAACCAGACAGCACCCTCTGCTTTTTAACACCAGGGTGTAATGAGCCAGATCCAAAGATGAAGTCTGGCTGAAAAAAGACAAAGGCACTGGCTGTAAAACCATAACATCTGCCACATTGATCAGTGACCTGCCACAGGGTCCTCCCTTTATGGATCCTTGACCTGGAGCCTCAGGGCCTCCTTATTTAAAAGAATGAAAAAAAAAGCTTGACACCGACACCCAGCATCCCTGTTTCCTTATGCCCAATCTATTGAACCCTTTTTCAATGCAGCCATTTTCTTTTTTTTTTTCTTTACACCTTCCAAAAACCATAACTTTTTTTTTCTGTTCACATACAAGGGCTTGTTTTGTTTTTTTGCGGACAACTTGTACTATCCAATGGCCAGCTCTCTTGGCTAAGGCTACGTTCACACTATCGTTAATATTTTCCGGTATTGAGATCCATCATAGGGGCTCAATATCGGGGGGACGCTTCCGTTTTGTCCCCATTTATTATTATAACTGAACAGAATAGAGTGCTCCAAAATGCATTCTGTTCCGTTCTCATGTCAGAGAGCAGCATGCTGCGGTTTTCTTTCTGTCCTGGGATGCGGAGCAAGACTCACAATGCAGGTCAATGAGGACGGATCCGTTTAACTCGGACACAATAGAAAACGGATCCGTCCCCCATTGACTTTCAACGGAGTTTATGACTGATCCGTCATTGCTACGTTAAAGATAATACAAGCAGATCCATTCATAACGGATGCAGACGGTTGTATTATCTGTAACTGAAGCGTTGTTGCTGAATCCCTGCCGGATCCAGCAAAAACGCTAGTGTGAAAGTAGCCTTAGCGGAGCAGGCAGAAGCAAGAGCCCACTCCGCTCAGCTAATCCTGGCATAGTACATGGGTACAGGGTACTTATGTGCTATGCCAAGAGTTAGTAATAGCCCGGGGAGCACACATTTGTGCGCTCCTGCGCTGCTGCTCATTCCTAAAATGTACTCGGTGCTCCGTGACAGCTCAGCGGTGTACAGAGAACAGAATTTTAAGCGTTAGACAAAGTTATATTAGGGAGAACATATTAAAAGTTTAGATAAAGGTTTAGTGACTTTTTAAACAAAATTCTAAAAATAGTTTTGCACCCCTTAACAATTTGTCATCTAGGACTCCTTATGACTGGTCCTAAAATTGATGCGTTCCTTAAATACATTCCAAGAGATAGGAGAAAAGCAAAGCCAGCACCAGTGACGTCATGTGCCGATAATGATATTTGTTAAGACGGTAACCATCCTGTAGCCGCTGGTACAAGTCATTGGTAGCTTTTCATCTCAGGCCCGTTTTTGTGATGGCGTGTGCTGCAGATATCATCCAGATACCGAGCTACTTATGCATCTCATGATGATGATCGTCATTCTGTCTCATGGCCTTTTCATGTGGCTTTGCCCATGAATTGCTCATAGCTATTAATTTTCTTCCACAGGGATTGCTTGGAGATAAAATTCAATTTGATCGAAATTGTTTGACAAATTGGCTTAAACAGACAATTATAGCCGCCTTCTTGTATGCAAGCGGAATGTGAAATTAGTTTTTTTTTTTTTTTAAGCAGCATGTCAGGGTCATAGCGAGTCCTCCAGCTGTTGTGGGCAGTACTGGAAGCTGTAGACACAGAATGCCGAAATAATTACTGATTGATGTATGAGTCAATGGACATTAATGCAGAGGTGGTATCTATCTAGGTCCGGGACGACACCTTTATCTTCACCTTTTTCAGAAGTCTATATGGAAAACATTTGACAGATGACAAGCAATGTACAACTTGACCTCCAGGGTTTGCGTCAATTCTAGTAATTATTTAGTTCTCATAGTTATATATTGTTTATTTTATTTTTCTATGGCATTTATATTGGTGCTTGTAAAGTGATTGTACAGAGGCTTAAAGAGGTTTTCCGGGATTTTACTACTGATGGCCTATCCTCAGGATAGATCATCAGTATCTGATTGGTGGGGGTCTGACACTCGGGACCCCCGCCGATCAGCTGTTTGAGAAGGCAGCGGCGCTCTTAGCTTTTCCTAGGCCAGTGATGTCACATTCATCGGTCATGTGGCCTAAAAGCGGCTCAACCCCATTCAAGTGAATGGGGCTGAGTGCAATACCAAGCACAGCCACTGTACAATGTACGGTGCGGTGATTGGTAAGCTGCGAGAAGGTAGCGGCGCTCACGGGAACACCGGTAGCTTCTCAAACAGTTGATCGATGGGGGTCCCGGGTGTAGGACCCCCAACGATTAGATACTGATGACCTATCCTGAGGATAGGTCATCAGTAGTAAAATCCTGGAAAACCCACTTTAAAGGCGCGGCCCTAAAAGAGAAGGAGGGCGGACCGCGCATGCGCGGCCGCCCTCCATTCATTTCTGTGGGGCCGCCGAAAATAGCCGAGCACTTGTGCGGTGCGCTCCCATTCATTTCTATGGAGCCGATGGAAATAGTCGACCCAGTGCTCGGCTATTTTCGGCGGCCCCATAGAAATGAATGGAGGCGGCCGCGCGTGGGTGGTGCACCCTCCTTCTCTTTTGGGGCCGCGTTCTCAATATAGGTGTGGGTCCCACCTAGCGATATGCCCCCATTGTCCAAGATGGAAAAACCCCTTTAATATTGATGACCTATCATCAGGATAATTGTGGAGGGGCTCTTGCCGGGTAGTTAGTATAGACAGAGATCAAGATGACCAGGTATGTGCTTGAAGAGGGTTTATTCGGCACCGCGCTTCGTCACCGCAATGGTGACTTTGTCAGGGCATTGTAGATACCCACCTTCCCTGAAGTTGGTCGCTAATGTTTTGATTGCTCTATGCACCTCTCACAAGTATAGGGCCTGTTTTACCATTTTGTGGAATGGACATACATATGCGGAAAGCACGTGGATAATCCGTATGCTTTTCGCATCCGTATGTCTGTTCTGCAATGTATCTTCAGAATGTGGACCATGGTCCCTTTGAAGTCAATGAAATGTGGATCTAGCACAGACCGCATCGGTTGTGTGCATTGGCCTTAGGCTAGTTTTACATACGGCATTTCTGTGAGAACTGACACATTTTTAGTGTGTATATGTAGGCCAAAAACACTATGGCCAGAAGTTATCAATTTTCGTTTTCTCCTCTCCAACAGCCATAACTTTTAGATTTCCAGTTTATATGTCATTTTTGCGGACAAGGATAGGGCATTTCTGCATAAGGGAGAAAGAAAATGGCGGCATCCACATGGCATGGTTTGCTGACCTCAAAGCACATACTGTCATGTGCATAAGGCTTTATGTTTATGCTTTTTATAGTGCATTTATTTTTAGATGTAAAATTACATTAATATTGTTTTTTTTTAAAATAATTTTAACATTTTCTTTTTACTGTAAATGTATTCTCCTAAGGAGACTTGAATATGCTTCATTCTGATCACATGTACCATAGGCTAGAATAGAATACCATTGCAGTCTATGGAGCTTTGACAGGCTTCCTGTTAAGCCATTTCACTGTGGAAACTCCAATTGGAGGACTGAAGGAACCTCTGCACGCATGTAGCCCTAGCCTAAAGGTGTCTTGACACTGCAGTCTGACCCTTTTAAAGGCAAATATATCACTTATTTAAAAGAAGGATAAAACTTCTGATTTTAAAGGGAACCTGTTGCGTTGAAAATGGTGTCTGAGCTGAAGGCAGCCTTTTATAGAGCAGGAGGAGCTGAGCAGATTGATATATAGTTTTGTGGGAAAAGATTCAGTAAAACTCGTTCTGAGCTAAGGAGTCATGTGGGCAGTCCTACTCAGTGACAGCCGTTCCTGTGAAAGTGTGCGTACACAGATGGCTGTATAAAAATCTGCTCAGCTCCTCCTGCTCTATAAGGGCTCATGCACACTAATTTTTTTTTTCCCGTTCCTCTTTTTTTTTTACATGTTCGTATGCGGAATTATTCACTTCAATGGGGCTTGAAAAAAACGGAAATGGCTCTGTGTGCATTCCTTGTTCACATGTCCGTTCCGCCCAAAAAATTAAACTTGTCCTATTCTTGTCCTTTTTGCGGACGACGACAGGCATTGTTACAATAGATCCAGAAAAAAAAAAACGGATGTCCTCTTTTTTTTTTTTTTTTGCGGACCATAAAATAAATACGGTCATGTGCATAAAGCCCTAACTTGCAGCTTTCAGGTGCACTGCATTTTCATGGTGGCAGGTTCCTTCAAAGGGAATGAGTTCTCAGAAAATAACCCATTATTTACATCATCTTTCTATGGTAAACATATTTTTAAGAATTTTGGTGTCTGGAGTTATTAAGCAGGCAAGCTGACATGACGCAATGAAGACCGTTTCTTTGCTGCACTATTCAGTTGTTGTTGTGTGTGTTTTTTTATATTTGTGCTCTCAGCAGTGTCACATCATATTTCTCACATATGACATGGATGGCTCTAGGGCTTGTCACAGATTAACCGCTTCATTGCGGTAGTTTTGTTATTATGAATAGAGGAGAACTGGTCCTAGCTGACAGGTATGGCCAAAGGATATGGCGTTTTTATTTTTGTGTTACAATGTGCCATTTTCTAAATCAAAAGACTATTTGTTTTTGTGTAAAAGTCTTCCTTTAATAAAATGAAATCAGTCTCTGTGACCGGCAGAGGAGGGTGGTGTCCGCCCGTCACCATGTGTCACTGCAAGTTGACATGCATCATTTTACATAGTTAACTATGCACGCCCATAGAACTGGAGGGTGCCTCCATGAACCTCTAGGGGTTAATTTATCAAAGTGGATGTTTGATACACCAGTCTGGAGTGAGAGGCATAATGAATTAGGCATATCTCTAAGCCTGCTTGCGCTAGAAGCTGGTGAAGATTTCAGCTATAATTAACACCAGTTTTTGGCCCCCTTTGCTAAACCACACTTACTTTTCAGGAAAGTGGGGTAATTGGTGGAAAACGGACAAAAATCATAAAATCTTCCACACATAAGACACTTAAACACTCAAAGCATCTAAATTTGTGACTTAAAATATCTACAGTCTTCAAACCAGCACCTGTATTACTTTTGTAATTACATGTAATAAAAATTTTAGCATAGTCTCTGATTCATTCAATAAGATGTATCTGTACAGTGCCACCTACTGTTAACTTAAAGGGATTGTCCCAGGAAAAATATTGCACAGTTTTCAAACCAGCCCCTGGATCTGAATTCTTTTGTGATTGCATATCATTAAAAATTTAGCATAGCTACTGAGTAGCGCCACCTGCTGTTTGTTTTTTTTATTTCGTTATCCTGCTCACTGAGATGGCCGCACATGCTCAGTTTCATCCTTCAGCTGCCTCCTGAGCTGTGATAGGGAGAGCATGGACACGCCCCCTGAGCTGTGATAGGGAGAGCATGGACACGCCCCCCCCACTAGCTGCAGAAGAAAAGACACTCCCCTTGAGCTGTCAGCTTGATATAAATCTAGCAGAGCAATGAATGGGGAGATCTTTGGATCCATGTGAGGTACAAGGCTGGTTCTAGCTTTGTTAGGGCTTGTTCACACATCAGTAATTTGATCAGTTATTTCCATCAGTTATTGTGAGCCAAAACCAGGTGCGGGTCAACAACAGAGAATAGGTACAGATCTTTCCATTACACTTTATCACTGTGTAGCCTCCACTCCTGGTTTTGGTTCACAATAACTGATGCAATAACTGATCAAATAACTGATGTGTGAACAAGGCCTTAGAAAGATACTGTCATGTACAAAATCCACAGTTAGAAAATTAGGAAATCTGAAATGCAGGTCAATTTCCACACGGAAACTTCCGCAAAGTGTACATAAGAGTTGTTTAATCTCATACACTTTGCTGGTATTGTACTTCGCTGTGGGTTACACATGGAAATCCACACTGAAAAACCATGCGTATTCCCCAACATGTGCAAGTGGCCTTAGTGTATAAGAGTGGGTTCACATCAGATTTTTGCCATCCTTTTAACGTATACGCTGGGGGAAAAAAAAGGACACAACAGCTGCAAAATGGCCGATTTGTCATTTTTTTCAATACTTCAGCTCCCCCAAAAATCAAATAAAAAGCGACCGAAAAGTCGCCCACCTCAAAATGGTATAAATAAAATCTACAGATCGGCCTGCAAAAAATGAGACCTCACAGAGCTCCGTAGACATAAATATAAAAAAGTTATGGGGATCAAAATATGCCGATCAAAAGAAGAAAAAAAATTTCCCCAAAGTTTTAATATATATTTTTTTAGGTATTAAAACACAAGAAAAACTATATAAACGTGGTATCACTGACCTGGAGAATGAAGGTCCTGGGTCAGTTTTATTGCACAGAGAACAACATAGAAACAAAACTTCAATTTCACCCCAATTACGTTGTATAAAATAATAAAGGGCGCCATTAGAAACGACAACTTCTCCCGCAATAAACAAGCCCTCAATCTTCTATGTCAATGGAAAAATGGGGAAAAAAAAGTTATGGCCTTAGGATGGCAGGGATAAAAAAAATGAAAATACAAAAACGGAAATGGCTGGGGATAGAAGGGGTTAATCTTTCGGACTTTTCAGTGGAATGACACAGACAGTAACTTTCACTTCTGACAGATGGAAACAAGTCTTGCCGGGCAGGTTTGGCCAGTGAGGTGTTCTCTGTGGGTTCCCGTAAGATGTGAATCCAGAGGAGTAGGTTTAGGGCTCATGCACACTAGACTTGAATCCAGAGGAGTAGCTTCAGATTTAGGGCTCATGCACACTAGACGTGAATCCAGAGGAGTAGCTTCAGATTTAAGGCTCATGCACACCAGACGTGAATCCAGAGGAGTAGCTTCAGATTTAAGGTTCATGCACACCAGACGTGAATCCAGAGGAGTAGCTTCAGATTTAAGGCTCATGCACACTAGACGTGAATCCAGAGGAGTAGCTTCAGATTTAGGGCTCATGCACACTAGACGTGAATCCAGAGGAGTAGCTTCAGATTTAAGGCTCATGCACACTAGACGTGAATCCAGAGGAGTAGCTTCAGATTTAAGGCTCATGCACACTAGACGTGAATCCAGAGGAGTAGCTTCAGATTTAAGGCTCATGCACACCAGACGTGAATCCAGAGGAGTAGCTTCAGATTTAGGGCTCATGCACACTAGACGTGAATCCAGAGGAGTAGCTTCAGATTTAAGGCTCATGCACACTAGACGTGAATCCAGAGGAGTAGCTTCAGATTTAAGGCTCATGCACACCAGACGTGAATCCAGAGGAGTAGCTTCAGATTTAAGGCTCATGCACACTAGACGTGAATCCAAAGGAGTAGCTTCAGGTTTAGGGCTCATGCACACTAGACGTGAATCCAGAGGAGTAGCTTCAGATTTAGGGCTCATGCACACTAGACGTGAATCCAGAGGAGTAGCTTCAGATTTAAGGCTCATGCACACTAGACGTGAATCCAGAGGAGTAGCTTCAGATTTAAGGCTCATGCACACCAGACGTGAATCCAGAGGAGTAGCTTCAGATTTAGGGCTCATGCACACTAGACGTGAATCCAGAGGAGTAGCTTCAGGTTTAGGGCTCATGCACACCAGACGTGAATCCAGAGGAGTAGCTTCAGATTTAGGGCTCATGCACACTAGACGTGAATCCAGAGGAGTAGCTTCAGATTTAAGGCTCATGCACACTAGACGTGAATCCAGAGGAGTAGCTTCAGATTTAAGGCTCATGCACACCAGACGTGAATCCAGAGGAGTAGCTTCAGATTTAGGGCTCATGCACACTAGACGTGAATCCAGAGGAGTAGCTTCAGATTTAAGGCTCATGCACACTAGACGTGAATCCAGAGGAGTAGCTTCAGATTTAAGGCTCATGCACACCAGACGTGAATCCAGAGGAGTAGCTTCAGATTTAAGGCTCATGCACACTAGACGTGAATCCAAAGGAGTAGCTTCAGGTTTAGGGCTCATGCACACTAGACGTGAATCCAGAGGAGTAGCTTCAGATTTAGGGCTCATGCACACTAGACGTGAATCCAGAGGAGTAGCTTCAGATTTAAGGCTCATGCACACCAGACGTGAATCCAGAGGAGTAGCTTCAGATTTAGGGCTCCAGCTCACCAGACGTGAATCCAGAGGAGTAGCTTCAGGTTTAGGGCTCATGCACACTAGACGTGAATCCAGAGGAGTAGCTTCAGATTTAGGGCTCATGCACACCAGACGTGAATCCAGAGGAGTAGCTTCAGATTTAAGGCTCATGCACACTAGACGTGAATCCAAAGGAGTAGCTTCAGGTTTAGGGCTCATGCACACTAGACGTGAATCCAGAGGAGTAGCTTCAGATTTAGGGCTCATGCACACTAGACGTGAATCCAGAGGAGTAGCTTCAGATTTAGGGCTCATGCACACCAGACGTGAATCCAGAGGAGTAGCTTCAGATTTAGGGCTCCAGCTCACCAGACGTGAATCCAGAGGAGTAGCTTCAGGTTTAGGGCTCATGCACACTAGACGTGAATCCAGAGGAGTAGCTTCAGATTTAGGGCTCATGCACACCAGACGTGAATCCAGAGGTAGCTTCAGATTTAGGGCTCCAGCTCACCAGACGTGAATCCAGAGGAGTAGCTTCAGATTTAGGGCTCATGCACACTAGACGTGAATCCAGAGGAGTAGCTTCAGATTTAGGGCTCATGCACACCAGACGTGAATCCAGAGGAGTAGCTTCAGGTTTAGGGCTCATGCACACTAGACGTGAATCCAGAGGAGTAGCTTCAGATTTAGGGCTCATGCACACCAGACGTGAATCCCAGAGGAGTAGCTTCAGATTTAGGGCTCATGCACACTAGACGTGAATCCAGAGGAGTAGCTTCAGATTTAGGGCTCATGCACACCAGACGTGAATCCAGAGGAGTAGCTTCAGATTTAGGGCTCATGCACGCCAGACGTGAATCCAGAGAGTAGCTTCAGATTTAGGGCTCATGCACACACTAGACGTGAATCCAGAGGAGTAGCTTCAGATTTAGGGCTCCATGCACACCAGACGTGAATCCAGAGGAGTAGCTTCAGATTTAGGGCTCATGCACTTGGAACCATTCATTTCAATGGGTCCTCAAAAAACAAAAACAAAAAAACACAGAAGTTACTCAGTGTGCATTCCGTTTCCGTATGTCCGTTCACCAAAAAAAAAATAAAAAAATAGAACATGTCGTATCATTGTCCGCATTACAGACAAGGAAAGGACTGTTCTATTAGGGGTCAGCTCTTCTGTTCTGCAAAATACGAAATGCACACAGACGTCATCCTTATTTTTTTGCGGATCCGTGTTTTGCAGACAGAAAAAAATACATACGGTCGTGTGCATGACCCCTTTAGGTGCTTTGCATAAAATGGACCTCTCTGGAAATAGGAACGCCACCGTTCTCACATGCTCTAGGTTCCCCTCCGTAAGCTGCATACAATCAGCGTATAGATGGCAGCTTGTATACTGTCATAGAGACTCCTATGGTCTGCTCTCTGGCTGCCAGGAGAATCAGAGGTGATATAAAGTGTACCTCTAGTTTTAAAACATACCAGTATGTAATAGGACATACTATTGTGCTCATTTACTGTGTTATGGATCAGCAATCCTCAACAGAAGTGTGGTACAATTGCATAAAGATCGCTTGTCTACATGGGCCGGTTATTGGGAATAAATCTGGAAATGTCCATATTTAGTTATTAGCTTTCTGCACTTACATAGCACTGACATATTCCACAGCGCTGTACAGAGATTATCATCCCTCACCTGCCAGAATTCACCAGATCTGTCACTCCCAGATGCATACGGAATGGCTGCTGGCCCCATTAAGTACATATAATTGGGTCCGGTGGGGATAGCCAAAGTTCCCTATCAGTATGTCTTTGGAGTGTGGGAGGAAACTCTCTAAACACTGGGAGAACATACAAACTCCCTGCAGATGTTGTCCTTGGTTGGATTCAAACCTAGGACCCCAGCGCTGCAAGCCATCAGTGCTAACCACTAAGCCAATGCGCTGCCCAATATGATATGTTCTGCTGTGTAAAGATGCTGCGGATCACCCTATTAATAATTCCAAAGTCATTTCTGGGTAGCAGATTGCCCTGTGTAAATCGGATCTGTTGCGATTATCGCAATGAGTGATAACATTAGCAGCTAAAGGGGTTTTCCAGGCTTTTAATACTGATGACCAAGCCTCAGGATAGGTCATCGATATCAGATCGGTAGGGGTCCGACACCACAGCTGTATGAAGAGAAGGCACGCGGCGTCTCCTTTCTCTTCCGGTCGCTGCTGCTATGTCTATGGTGAGCAGGAAGACAGAAGGGAGACCGAAAAACCCTTCAATTGTCCCCATATAGCAGAGGAGATTGCTGCATGTAAATGCAACTCTCACTCCCTCTTAAGAGCAGCAGATATCAGGAACGAACAATTAGTTCTCTATTACGGGGTCGTCTCACGTGTGGGTTTTGTAGCTGAATTTTCCGTGTCTCAAAATCGGTTCCATTCACATTACCAGCTAACTGATCCTCTGGGACCTCTGCCAGTCCCCAGAAAGGGTGCTCCATTCCCCGGATCTGATGGAGCAGCAGGTCAAGCATGCGCCCTGCAACTCCATTCATTCTCTGGAAATAGCTTGAATGCTGTACTATCTCCGGGAGTCCCATAGAGAATGAATAGAGCTGAGGGCTCAAACTCTACCTGCAGCTTCATCAGATTGGGAGAAAAGAACCACCAGTCTCAGAATCTATGGGGGTCCGAGTGGTTGGACCCCCAGCGATCAGTTACCCCCTATCCTGTGAATAGGGATAACTACAGATCTTGCAGTTTTAGCAAGATTACAGGATCAGAATGAAGTGAACCTTCAAAAGGACAAGAATAGTACATGTTCTATTTTTTTTTTTTTTTTGCAGGGCCCTGGATTGGACTTACGGCTGCGAACAGCACACGGTGTGCTGTCTGCATCTTTTGCAGTCCCATTATGATGAATTAGTTGGCATCCAATTCGCAAAAAACATTTGCGAATTGGATGCATACTGAAACTACAGCCATGTGCATGATCCCTTAAACTGGGCACAATGCCTTGTAGGGCTATCACATCTGAATTCATTGATACCTTTACAGGTAGTGATCCATTGCTGCATTTTAGAGGAGACGTCTCTTTAATTCATAAGCAGCAAAGTGCATTGAGGGCGGGCCTTAACCACTCTGTGCACGCTTGCTTCTCCTGCTTCCTTTGCATCAGGAGAGATGACTATGCAGGAACCTGTCCCTGTCAATCAGGAAGGAGAGGGAGGGTCTAACAGAGGAAGCAAGAGGAGCAAGGGTGCACACAGGCTTGTGCCTCCCCTTGTTGCACTTAACTGCTCATTTGCATATGGATTAAAAGTACTTTTTCTCCAGAAGAAAGCGGGAGATTGCTAAGTGGTAAGGTATCAGCTGAACTAGCCCTACAAGCCATTGTGCATGGTGTAATGGTGAATTTTCTGGTGACAGGCTCCCTATAAGCCTTCATAGGAGCTGTATATACAAATTGGTAGAGTCATTTTGAACAACACTATTATAATTTAAATTTTTTTTCATTTTGGATTGATTGGCGCAAAATATAAAAATAGCGCAAAGCTGCACGTACCCATTCACATTTGCATTGCCTACTGTAACTTACTCACCGCTCTTCAGAGGACATCTGTCTATGTTTGCTATACATCAGGTGACATTAATGGGATAAATGAGAAAATGATATGAACATACCCATTTTGCTGTTTTTTATCAGAAAATGCACGCATAGCATGATGTACTTTTGATGCAGATTGTTGGGGCTTCTATGAGGCAAAATGGACCAGGACCAGTGCTTTCTGCACCAGTCTTAAAGGGTTATTCCCATCTTAGACAATGGGGGCATATCGCTATGATATGCCCCCATTGTCTTATAGGTACGGGTCCCACCACTGGGACTTGAACCTGTATGGAGAACGGAGCCCCAAAAGTGAAGGAGGGCGCACTGTGCACGCGCAGCCGCCCTCCATTCATTTCTGTGGGGCCGCCGAAAAACCCGGGGTCATCCTAGCGATATGCCGCCATTTTCTAAGATGGGAATACCCCTTTAATATCCCCTGTGTTGCTGGAGGATGCCCCTAATTTATGAGTTAGAGGCCTGGCCATAAATTAGGCGTAACCTCCGGCACATGTTAGTGACTTTTTAATTCTACTTTTCCGTGTACACTGAATGATTAATTAGTTTCCCCCTTTACCATACAAATATTTTTTTTACGGAAACCTGTCTCAAAAGTAAGAAGCTCTGTTGTTTGCAATATACCGACTGAGATCCATTTATAAAATGAGTGGTCGTGTTGCCGGCATGAAGCATAAATCCCATTCCAGCTGTCGTTTTTCTAATATAGGTAATAAAATGAAAGCGTGACCTGAATGGTCGCTGTGGGCAATGTCCACTGTTTCCTATGATAAGTTTTCATAGATGAGTCCCAGTCTGAATGTCATCCAGAAGGCTTTTCTTCATATTGTGCCTTACCCCTTCCTTCCTGGAGCGCTCATGCCCTCCTTTCTAGGTAGTATCGCAGTTCACTCAAGGACAAGTCGCTCTTACTGGATGCAAAAAATTTGATTGCTGTTTAACGGAGTGTGCCGCCAGATGAACCGCTCAGACCGCGGTGTCCGCGTTACTGTGGAGTGTATTAAAAATTAATAAACTATAGAATGTTTAAAATTATTATTTTATTGTTTAAATAAAGTTATTATTTTATTTCTTGTGTTTCGTACACTGTATTTCACTGGGGCAATACATTTAATATAGCGCAATTCTCGAATTACAGTATTAGTAACTGCTTTAGAGTATAGATTCATCTGTTATCCCATTGCATTGTCCATAAACAGCAGCCGGCATCCTACAAGTGGGTTTGCAAGACAAATGTTGAAAAAATGGAAAATTTGAGTTCCCCTTATTTTCCTCACAAACCAATGTATTTCAGACTCCATCCTTTAAATTACAGTTCTTTTGCACCATAAGACTCGGTTTTTCAGTTAAAAGTGCCTGTGTCCTATAGTCAGCAGTGCCAGACCCCCCTGACTGCATTCTTTAAAGGGTTGTCTCTCTTCAGCAAATGGCATTTATCATGTAGAGAAAGTTAATACATATCCATATTACCTCCTTTGCTGGTTGAATTCTTTTTTTCATCACATTGTATACTGCTCGTTTCCAGGGGCTACGACCACAACTGCAATGCAGCTACGAGAACAGGTGCTGCTGTGCATATTCCCATGGTCCTGGTCACAAGAAAGGCTGGCGTTTCTTCCTATAGTGTGCAAGCACGACTACTACTGCTGGATTGCAGGGTGCTCGTAACCCCTGCATATGAGCAGTGTATAATGTGATGGAAAATGAATCCAGCCAGCAAAGGATGCAATATGGATAATAACAATACATTAGTTAGGGCTTTGAATTAACTTTATCTACACGATAAATGCCAATTGCTGAAGTGAGACAGCTCCTTCAAGGGCTTAATGTAAGTATAACTGGTGGTCTAGGGCAGTAAGAGGGTTCACGTAAGAATTCCTGGTGATCGTGGACAGCCTGGTGCTTGTTTTAGATTTCTGGTGAGTGGCAGTGGAAAGGTTATTAATGCAGCATAAACTAGGGACTATTGGTTACTCACCTCTCCAGGCACCTCTGATAGAGAGGACTGTGCAGCTGTAATGCCTCCTGCTGGTGCCCAAGTCCGCCGTCATTCTGGGAGCAGGGAAAAGGGGGCGGGGTTATGGCTTGAATGTGATGTAGGAGGCATGCCTGGGCTCCTTCCTGCAAGAGTGCCGCCCCTCTGGTCACCTTACTGGCTCATTTTCATACCAAATAAACTGGATTTTCAGAAGATAGAAAACATCTATTGCTGAAACAAAGGTACATCTGGAAATAAGGTAGTAAGTGCTATTAGGATATGGCTTTACTTCAATAGCGATTTCCTTTAAATATTGGGGGTTATTTCCTAACAGAAATACATCTATATTAGACGAATTTATGGCACAGATTGCGACTTCTTACCTGCTCACACCAGGTCTACAATAGTGGGTGTGGGGAGGGCCT
Source organism: Rhinella marina (assembly GCA_900303285.1). Classification (NCBI taxonomy): domain Eukaryota; kingdom Metazoa; phylum Chordata; class Amphibia; order Anura; family Bufonidae; genus Rhinella; species Rhinella marina. The sequence continues at coordinate 125,784 of ONZH01010884.1, read as the reverse complement.
GGTAGGCCTGTCTCATTCATCATTTTCTGCGCCTGTTTTAGGCTTGAAAATGGTCTAAATCTAAACCAGCAATTTAACTCCGGCAGATCCCCCGCCAACTATATTAAGACTGGTCTCTAAAACACCGGTCTTAATAAATGACCCCCTGTGTGTTTTATACACCACACAGCATTCCACTACGGACAATAGCCTTACACGGACGGTACATTGGGCATCGGCTGGTCATAATTAAAGTGTGTGACTGTGGTCCTTGATCAGGGATTCACTTCCACATTGACACTGCTATTTTCTTATACCGTTTACAGTGGACATAGATTATTGAATTGGGCCATTATGCTTCTTTCTGGCAAGTTTCTGGAATTTCTAAAAACCAACATTATTCCTAATGAAGCCATTTAGGATGCGGTAATTGGAGGGTGCAGCCAAATGAGGCTTGTATTCTTCCGTGGTCTACAAAGCTCTGACTTACTGCTGAATGTCACAGGAACATGACTTGAGTCTCCATAGAGAACGGGTGACGACCTGGAACGACATGGAGTAACCTTCAGCGTTAATGAATGGAAGCGGCGCTCGTAATACAAGAGATCTCTGTCTCTTCTATTAAATGCATATCCTGTAGCCTTGAATACAAAGAGTATGTTTTTACGGTGTGTACTAACGTTCCTCTAATTACAACGTAAAGGAACACTGTGTAGGTCCAGTGTCTGAATAGATGGGATCCTCCTTATGAATGTGACGTGATGGATTCCCAATAATATCATCCAGTAATTTAGTATCTTACAACATAAAGTACATGTCACTGTTCTCCTGAAGTGTCCTAGTGTAGGGGGATCGTCCTGGTCTCACCGACCATACTGATATGCTTCCTCCTAGGGCTAAGTAGGCTAAAATTTCAAGCATTTATTTGACTTTAGTGACTTTGGCACTAGTATAAGAAATTATATTTACAGAGGACCTGTCACCTCCCCTGATATGTCTTATAAATACTTGTATTCCCATGAAATGACTATTTTGTCATTGTGTTATTCCTCTTAGGCATTTATGAATGAATGGACCACTGGGCATCACTTTTCCCTTGGCAAAGGGATGTGCCCCTACACAGGGTGACACTGTCGGCTCTGTTTGGATGGTATTAGAGTGTAAAGGGACGCTCCCCCAACTGGTAAAACCCGGATGTCAATGGATTCATAAATTTCCAGTAGGAATGGCACAACACAGAGATGCCGCAGAACGATCTTATTATACTGACAAGTGAGGAGAGATGACCGGGCCTTGTTAAATCTATGTTAAATGGTTTTTTCCCCAAAATGTAAACATCCCCTATTCACAGACTGTGGCTTCTTTAATATGGGTGGAAACAGGGCAACTGCTGTCATAATCATTGGAGGTCCCAGCAATCAGACTCACACCAATAAGACACATAAAGGAGTTGCCTACAGGATGAGCCATAAATGTCCGGTAGTTGTGGGACAGGACCCCATCATGTGCCACCAGGAATGGAGAGGAGGCCGCACTTAAAGGGGTTGTCCCACAAAAAATATTCTACATTTTTCAAACCAACACCTGGATCTGAAGACTTTTGTAATTGCATGTAATTAAAAATTTAGCATAGCCAGTGATTTATTCAATATAATCTATCTGTATAGCGCCACCTGCTGTCCATATCACTGAGGTTGACATACATGCTCAGTTCCATCCTGCAGCAGAAAGGACACTCCACCTGATCCGCCAGCCTGAAATTAATCTAGCAGAACAATTGCACCAATGAATGTGGAGATCTCTGGATCCATGTGAGGTACAGGGCTGGTTCTAGCTTTGTTAGAAAGAGATTGTCATGTCCTAAATGATGTCTGATTTTCACTTTTACATTACTCAGGTGATAACCCCATTGAGTGTCTCTCTCCGTTCACTGGACAAGCTTACTTATTGCTATTTTTACATGCCCACCCTTCTCTCTGTTTCTGACTGGTACATGATGGGGACCAGTTCTTGAGATAGGAGCTGGTTACAGAGGTGGGATCTGCACCTATTAGACATCTAGGGCATATCCTGTGGAAATTTTTAATTATATGCAATCACAAAAGAATTCAGATCTAGGGGCTGGTTTGAAAACTGTGCAATATTTTTCGTGGGACAATCTCTTTAAGATCTCTTGGGAAAACTGAAACATTGTGATTTTTTTTTTTTTTTTTTTATTTAGGTAGGTTAGAATAAATCCCTCAAAACCTTGGTTCCCTGGGCTTCCCATCTGTGAGAGCTCTCAAAGACTTTACCTTGTTTTCCTTTGTAGCCTGATGCCCTTCCTCTTTTGGTTTCTGGAAATGCCCAGTAATCTGTATACTGAAATATAGACACTTCTGGATTTTGTAATATTTACCAAAATGATTGATAAAAATGATGGGTCTTGAAGGTGTCAGTATGCAGGACCTAGGATGGTGCGACCAGTATGATCTTTGTGTTTCAGGACTCCTGACAATTAAGGTTTGAGCACATTCCACAGTGGGACATTAAATATCTATGCTCAGCACATCTTTTATGTAGAATTAGTCCTTGAAATGTCTGCATTTTCATCATTTTTTTTATTTTTCTATCTACAGGAGGCTGTGAGGACTGCTGAAGATGTCCGATAGTGTGGATATTGAAGAGAAACCTCCAGCCCCCCCTCTTAGAATGAACAGTAATAACCGCGATTCTTCAGCGTTAAATCACTGCTCGAAACCACTACCCATGGCACCCGAGGAGAAGAACAAGAAGGCCAGGCTGCGCTCTATTTTCCCAGGAGGAGGGGATAAAAGTAAAGTATCCGTGTACAACAGTAGAATAGGAGTCATGGCCGTTGTAACATGATTTGCTTGTATGCTGCTTATTGGATTATGTGGCCTTTCAATATTGTACAGAGTAAGATGGAGGCTCATGTGGTTTCTATTAGGAACTATGACAGACACGTCCTTGGGGGATTTCCAAAGTGAAGTAACACATGGCTAATTGGTGTTGCACAACAATTTTACTATAAGAATAATTCTAAAAAAGATAGAGAGCGAAGAAGTAGTGATTCTTCCCTCCCCTGCGCTTAACAGTTAAGTGCACTGAAGGCGGGCCCAAGACTCTCTGTGCACTGCTTCTCTTGCTTCCTCTGCCAGCCCCTCCCTCTCCTTTTTGATTGATAGGACCAGGTTCCTGCATCATCACCAGGCAGTATGTCTGGTTTGATGGGGCTAAGCCTGCTGACAGCTGCTCTTTAAAGGGGTTGCCTAAGTAGATTAAAATTTTCTTTTGTGAAACTAAATAAAATGTGTCCCTAAAATATACAAAAAGTTGTCCTTATCTTCCTCCCAGTGTCTGTATAGAAAGTCTGCAGCGGTGATGTAGAGGTACATTGCAAAGATAAAAGAGAAGGTTAGTCAGCGCATTCTGTAAAATAAAGTGAATGCACAGGTGCGCGTCGCCATGGTGGACACTACAAAGATAAAAGCATATGCAGCGCAACAGCACCCTGCAAACATAGAATACATGAACTAATGCTGTATTGACTATAGAATGAATGTGAGGGATTTAGCAAATATATTTGGATCAAAATCATTTGTGCCCATCCATCTCGGCAAGGTGACCTCTTTCTGGATGGGAACCTACTCTATGATACCTCTCTGTGCCAACAGGCCTCTTAATTCAGGGAGTTTAGGTATAATCTATTGCTATATGACTACTGCAGCCAGTCACTGTCCTCTCCAGTCTCGCTAACTGCTGCAGCCAGTCACTGCCCTCCCAAGTCTCGCGCACTGCTGCAGCCAGTCACTGTCCTCCCAAGTCTTGCGCACCGCTGCAGCCAGTCACTGTCCTCCCAAGTCTCGTGCACTGCTGCAGCCAGTCACTTTCTTCCCAAGTCTCGTGCACTGCTGCAGCCAGTCACTGTCCTCCCAGGTCTCGCGCACTGCTGCAGCCAGTCACTGTCCTCCCAAGTCTTGCGCACCACTGCAGCCAGTCACTGTCCTCCCAAGTCTCGTGCACTGCTGCAGCCAGTCACTGTCCTCCCAAGTCTCGCGCACTGCTGCAGCCAGTCACTGTCCTCTCCAGTTTTGCGCACTGCTGCAGCCAGTCACTGTCCTCCCAAGTCTCGCGCACTGCTGCGGCCAGTCACTGTCCTCCCAAGTCTCGCCCACTGCTGCAGCCAGTCACTGTCCTCCCAAGTCTCGATCACTGCTTCACTAGAACAGGGGTTCTGAGCCCCCTGTCCCTCCTCCTTGCATGATTGCAGTGAAGGGGGGTTAAACCATGGTGGGGCCCTGAGTAATCAAAAACTTTTCTGTGGATAGGTGTTATAAGTCCTTCATGGACCAAACCTTTTATGCCGGAATTCCGTCTGCTGTATACAATTGTGTGATCTGATTTATTGGAGCGATAGAGCAGTTCTTTCTCTAAAGACTGAAAATGATACAAGTTAATACTCCACAGGTCAACTTTATAAGGAGTCTGTCACCTAGTTTGACTCAGTTTAACCCTTGGCATTGCAATGTAGTGCTGCTCAACATAATCAAACACATACCTTTGTTAGACCATAAGGCCCTATTTCACCTGGCAATCTTCCCGGCAATCGCCTGCTCTCTAGCGGAGGAGACTGCTACTATTACATGCAGCGATCTCCTCCTCAGTATGGGGACGAGCGATAGCTAATGCCACCGCTTGTCCCCATACAGATTAATTGTTTGCCGTCAGCAGAGTGCTGATTACACGGCACGATCTGCCGACGCCAGGTGATTATTTTTAAACATGTTAAAAGACTCCGATTTCCCAATAAAGAAGCGTTTGCTTGTTCTTCAGGTAATCCGCGTCAGTATTACACTGCCAGATCATTGCTAACGAGCGTTCATACGAACGCTTGTTAGCGATGATGTTAGCGATTATCTACCAATGTGTAATAGGGCCCTTAGTTTGGAAATCACAGTATGACTGGTATGCTTATGAGGACTCAGAATGCCCAGCGGGACATGAATAATAGTTCCAGGAGCCAAAACTGCCTCCAGCAAGACACCTCTTCACTCAATCCCGGTACCTCCCTTTGTGCCATCCTGTCCACCTCCTCCTCTGCCACATCACCATCAGCATAGAACCCCTATTCATCGTGTCTTTCGGGGAAATTTTGCTCAAGCACAGAACAGGAAACTGGCTGCACTTGCACATTGACTTCCCAGCAGTGGCCTTTGACCTCACTGTCCTTACTGCGCATGTGCCAAACCCTGTGATGTCAAGGACCACACTGGAGGAGTTCTATGTTGATTGTGACGCCTCAGAGGAGGAGGCGGACTGCATGGAGCAAGCGGAGGTACTGGGATTGAGTGAAGAGGCGGGATTAAGCTCTTACTGGGCTCTTCAAACTGTTATTCACGCCCCCGCTGGGCACTTTGATGCCTCATTAGCATATCAATCAAGCTGCGATTTCTGGAGTTCTAAGTGAAGGATAATGCTAACAAAGGTTTGTTTTTGATCATGTTAAGCAGCTCTACATAGCAATGCCAAGGGTTACATAGAGTCAAACTAGGTGACAGATTACCTGTAAGAGTGCAAGCACAGTGGGTTGGTAAGGTATATCTGTGCAATGTGTATAATCTATCTGAAAGGCCAACGATGTAGAGGAAAGTATGAAAACAGTATAAATGAAGCATGCAGGGAGAAATCCTCAGTCTGTTTGAATTGAGTGCCTGGGACTGCACCTTCAATTACCATGATGTGGAACAGACTCTCCGAAAGGAAATGCCTTCTACATGGATCGCTCCAGACTAAGCAATGAAACACAGTCTACTGAGCCTTACTTGTTATCTTGTAAATCATACCCACATGTTTTAACAATTTGGGGTATCTGCCATTACGTGTAGCGTTACTAGGCTGCTTTTCATTAGAACAGCTTAGATTTCAGTCTTCTTGCACGTGCCAAGGGACCGCGCCGAACCCAACGGAAATATACTTGGAATTGACTTTCCAACCACATTGGGGGTTATTTACGGATCACTGGGGAACAGAGCGGTGAAGTTTATATTCCCAGTATTTAGGATAGTGTCATAAAGTGGCGCTCAGTCCAAAAACCGAAAAAGCTTTGTGGGATTGTTTGAGATTAGAACAAAAGTCTGATGTTCCCATTGGTGCCCCACTAATGAATGAAGCTGAGCTGCAATACCAGTCACATCCTCTGGACAAGAGAGGCAGTGTTTCTGGAGATTAAATATGCTTCTCTCTAGTCTCATCTCACCTCTTTGATGTAAAACTAGACGTGAGCACCATCTGAAATCTAGTGAGGTCCTACCATGCAGATGGGAATATTCTGCAGAGGAAATATGGACGTGCTGTTGTGCCAACTATGGTGACACTGGAGAAGTGTGCCAACCCCAGAAAACATCATGATCTGGATTTACCCTTCAAAATGTGTTCTCTAAGGCCCCTTTCACACGACCTTATGCCCTCAGAGACATACTGTCCGTGAGCGGGGCCATATGTCCCGGAGCAGCATCGATCGTGCACACGGGAGTGCACAGCATCATAGGTTACAATCAAGCTGTGCATGCCGGGCCGCCCGCAGGGCTATTGTCCCGTACTCATAAAATAGTGCACACGATCGATGTCGCTCCGGGACATATGGCCCGCTCACGGACCGCATGTATCGGGGGGCATACGGTCGTGTGAAAGGGGCCTAAATCTTAATGCTATTACAGACACATTATCCCAAAACTCCAGACTACTGAAGTAAAACCTGGCAGATATATTCAGAGTACATCCAGCTATACGCATAACCCTACTTCCAATCAGTAGATGAGCGGCTCATCAGATTGTATAGAAGATTGTATACTTTTTTTGTGTTTCAAAGTGATTGTTTCAAGATGAAGGCCTCACGCACAAGACCGTATGTATTTTGTGCTCCACAATTTAAGGATCCCCAAAATGCTAACCCCAAAACCATTAACTTCAATAAATCCATGGTCTGCATTTGTGGCCAGGTATCGGGTATGTTCTAATTTTTTGTGGAAAAGACATATGGATGTGGTAAGCGTAACGGGGGAGATTTATCAAAAGGGGTTTAAAGGAAAGCTGACTTAGATGCTCATAGCCAGATGTAGAGTTGTCACGATACCAAAATTTTGATTCGATTTCGATACCAAGAAAAAGTATTCGATACTCGATACCACGCCGAAAAAATAAAACACAAAAAATCTGTGTGCCCCATCAGACCTCACATCAGCCCACTGTGCCAGCATCAGACCTCAGATCAGCCCACTGTGCCCCCATCAGACCTAACATCAGCCCACTGTGCCCCCATCAGACCTCAGATCAGCCCACGTGCCCCCATCAGACCTAACATCAGCCCACCGCTGCCCCATCAGACCTCAGCATCAGCCCACGTGCCCCCATCAGACCTCAGATCAGCCCACCGTGCCCCATCAGACCTCAGATCAGCCCACCGTGCCCCCATCATCAGACCATCAGCCACCGTGCCCCCATCAGATCAGCCCACCGTGCCCCCATCAGACCTCAGATCAGCCCACCGTGCCCCCAATCAGACCTCAGATCAGCAGCCACGTGCCCCATCAGACCTCAGATCAGCCCACTGTGCCCCTATCAGACCTAACATCAGCCCACTGTGCCCCATAAGACCTCAGATCAGCCCATTGTGCCCCCATCAAAATAAAATAAAAAAATCTCTTACCTGTCCGGCGCAGCGGCTCCGCTCCGGGTCCGGCGCTCCTCTTCTTCTCTTCCCAGCGCTGCATTGTCACCTGACTGCGTGCAGCGTCAGGTCAGAGTGCGCGCACTACGTCCTGACGCTGTACGCCGTCAGGACAGTGCAGCACGGGCCTGGAGAAGAAGAGAATTTTTGATTTTAGTATCGCAAAATAGGAAATTCCGGTACCGAATCGATACTGGTATAAAAGTATCGATTCAGTATCGAATTATCGATACCCTAGCCAGATGACATTTTTCAGAGTTCCTTTGGAAAATGAAAGATGGAATCTGATTCCTTGCTATGGACAACTAAGGATACGTTCACATCTGCTTTCCGCCATGAGTACCATGATTCGGCTACATCCCATTATAGTCTACGGGGTCCGCTGGTGAATGGCAGTATGCGGCAATGCTGGATCCGGTGAACAGCCTGTCGGATCAGGTTACCAGGGATGTGGACGTAGCCTTACCCAGTTTTCGTTTACACCACTTTAGATAAATCTCCCACAATAGGTCTTCCAGAACTTAACGCCAGGGTCAAACCGTATCACTGGCAGTTAACAGTACAGTAAGTGTCGTATCTTTTAATAGACCGTTCCCTTTTAAAGAGGTATTCCCATCTCCTAATCATTGGGGTTCGATCTGTTGAACCCTCACCAATCCTAAGAACAAATGGGCTGCATTGCTGACTCTGGCATTGCAGTGATGTGGCCCCCGCACATTGGTGAACTGGCCACTCCCTGTAAAGCAGACTGGAGCATGGCACTATTCAAGTGAACAGTTTCAGCTGCAACTGTGGCCCCTTCATTCTCTGTGTCAGTTATCACATTTGTAGATGGAAATACCCCTTTAATATCCAGTCCACCATTTTTGAAAGTGGTTTTATGTCCTACAAAAAGTTGGACCTATTTTACTCTGTACAATTTGAAGGTGCCTGATTTTTCTTTAGATTCTATCCCTTACCAGGATTGTCAATTAGTCTTTTTAAACATATATCATGTAGAGCCCCTGTGGCATATGTAGAGAATTAGAGATATTATTAGATTGGTTGCGATCTTCCATGCTTGGTGAACAAATCAGGTCCTTATTACAATTATTCTTTAAACCCTAACATGTATTTTATGTTATTATTGTCCCCAGCCAACAAAAAGAAAGAGAAGGAACGTCCAGAGATCTCCCTCCCTTCAGACTTTGAGCACACCATCCATGTTGGCTTTGATGCGGTGACGGGAGAGTTCACTGTGAGTACCGCTGATATACACCCTGCCAGTCTGAGAGAACCATAGTCTTGCACATACCGTAACATGCTATTTTCAGGGAAAGAATATACAATGCTTTGTAGAATTTTCCATAAACTGCCAAAATAATGTAGCTGTTGACGGAGGTGACAGGTTTATTGCGAGCTTTAGACCTAGTGAGGATTTATTGTGTGGATTTAGCTACTTTTGCTCTTCTCGGATATTATAGGTCCCATATGAAAATTCTGTCCTCCATTTTATGAGCCATCAAGTGGCGCCTGGTGAGCCTGAAGTTGAACAAAACAAAAACCTTTATGACAACATCTAGTTTTTTTTTTTAATACACACTCGGTAACTTGGCAGAAGGCTGAATCAACTCACAGCTGTTCCTTTCCTATATACATGCTGTATTCTCAGGAGGAAGAGAGAAAAAAGCTGCTTCCATACAGCTCTGGTGGCAGCTTGTCTCCCTTAGAATCCATCTGCCTGATCCTTCTTTCCATCCTCATATCTGCCATTGGGGTCGGGACACCCCCATACACATTAGATGTTTGAACAGGTTTGACCAACATTTATCTAATGTGTTTGATCACCTTCAATAGATGATTATGAAGCGATCCTTCCTACTTTATGCCATAATGGATGAGCAGCCTGACAGGAACACTCACCAATATGTGGTATATGGAGTGCCAAAGTGTAGTGAGCCACCCTGTCAGGCAACTCTGCAAGTGGAAGTAACCAGTCCTAGACATGATTGCCTGATTGGAGTCAGGAAGAAATTTTCTCCTCTAAAATTAGGAAAATTGGCTTCTACCTCGCAGGGATTTTTTGCCTTTCTCTTGATCAACTTGCAGGATAACAGGCTGAACTGTATGAAAGTATGTCTTTTTTTCAGCCTTACAAACTATGGGGGTCTTTTACTAACCAGAAATACTCCTATATTAGGTGTATTTCTGGTGCAATCTACGACTTTTCCCCGCTCTCACTAGGTCTAAAAAAAGGGGGATTGGAGTGGGCCGGGAAGGGGATGGGTGCGTCAGGCCTATCTCATTCATCATTTTCTACCCTCTTCATAACTCCGGCAGATCCACCGCCAGCTATAGTGGATATTAAGACTGGCATCTAAAACACCGGTCTTAATAAATGACCTACTATGTTAAATTCTAGGACAACTTGCTTGTGACCAATTTAAATCTTTCCTGGAGGACTCCTTTAAGAAAAACATAATCAAGAAGTTTGATCTGCTGGTTGATAGTCTATAGTCTTATCCTTCAACTCCCTTGCCTTATAGGAAAGCAGATTATTGAAAGAATGAGACAATAGTAGAATCTAAAAATGAACCGATAACCTAAAGTGTAGATGGCATGTGAAGTGCACCAGTATTATATCATTAGTGTTATATAAGGGCTGGTCCCACCTCTGGTACCTACTTCTATCTCCAGAAAGGGCCCCCCAAATTATAGAGCACAGTGACCCTCTAATTATCACTATAGAAGTTCCAAAAATGGCTCAGCGGTCTCTGGCAGTCCCATAGCATTGAATGGAAAAATGACCCAGTTCGCTGTCTATTCTCCACTGTGGGACTTACAAAAATAGATGAGCATGCTCACATACAGTACAGACCAAAAGTTTGGATACACCTTCTCATTCAAAGAGTTTTCTGTATTTCATGACTTTGAAAATTGTAGATTCACACTGAAGGCATCAAAACTATGAATTAACACATGTGGAATTATATACTTAACAAAAAGTGTGAAACAACTGAAAATATGTCTTATATTCTAGGTTCTTCAAAGTAGCCACCTTTTGCTTTGATTACTGCTTTGCACACTCTTGGCATTCTCTTGATGAGCTTCAAGAGGTAGTCACCTGAAATGGTATTCCAACAGTCTTGAAGGAGTTCCCAGAGATGCTTAGCACTTGTTTGCCCTTTTGCCTTCACTCTGCGGTCCAGCTCACCCCAAACCATCTCGATTGGGTTTAGGTCTGGTGACTGTGGAGGCCAGGTCATCTGGCGTAGCACCCCATCACTCTCCTTCTTGGTCAAATAGCCCTTACACAGCCTGGAGGTGTGTTTGGGGTCATTGTCCTGTTGATAAATAAATGATGGTCCAACTAAACGCAAACCAGATGGAATAGCATGCTGCTGCAAGATGCTGTGGTAGCCATGCTGGTTCAGTATGCCTTCAATTTTGAATAAATCCCCAACAGTGTCACCAGCAAAGCACCCCCACACCATCACACCTCCTCCTCCATGCTTCACGGTGGGAACCAGGCATGTAGAGTCCATCCGTTCACCTTTTCTGCGTCGCACAAAGACACGGTTGGAACCAAAGATGTCAAATTTGGACTCATCAGACCAAAGCACAGATTTCCACTGGTCTAATGTCCATTCCTTGTGTTCTTTAGCCCAAACAAGTCACTTCTGCTTGTTGCCTGTCCTTAGCTGTAGTTTCCTAGCAGCTATTTTACCATGAAGGTCTGCTGCACACAGTCTCCTCTTAACAGTTGTTGTAGAGATGTGTCTGCTGCTAGAACTCTGTGTGGCATTGACCTGGTCTCTAATCTGAGCTGCTGTTAACCTGCGATTTCTGAGGCTTGTGACTCGGATAAACTTATCCTCCGCAGCAGGGGTGACTCTTGGTCTTCCTTTCCTGGGGCGGTCCTCATGTGAGCCAGTTTCTTTGTAGCGCTTGATGGTTTTTGCGACTGCACTTGGGGACACTTTCAAAGTTTTCCCAATTTTTCGGACTGACTGACTTTCATTTCTTAAAGTATTGATGGCCACTTGTTTTTCTTTACTTAGCTACTTTTTTCTTGCCATAATACAAATTCTAACAGTCTATTCAGTAGGACTATCAGCTGTGTATTCACCTGACTTCTGCCCAACACAACTCATATCCCAACCCCATTTATAAGGCAAGAAATCCCACTTATTAAACCTGACAGGGCACACCTGTGAAGTGAAAACCATTTCAGGTGACTACCTCTTGAAGCTCATCAAGAGAATGCCAAGAGTGTGCAAAGCAGTAATCAAAGCAAAAGGTGGCTACGTTGAAGAACCTAGAATATAAGACATATTTTCAGTTGTTTCACACTTTTTTGTTAAGTATATAATTCCACATGTGTTAATTCATAGTTTTGATGCCTTCAGTGTGAATCTACAATTTTAATAGTCATGAAAATACAGAAAACTCTTTAAATGAGAAGGTGTGTCCACACTTTTGATCTGTACTGTAGCAGTGAATGGAGAGCACGCCACATATGTGAGGGCCCTTTTTTGGAGAAAGGAATGGGTCTCAGAGGTGGGACCTGCACCTATCTGACATTGATGTCATATAGCGATTCGTAGCACCGTTTTTTTTTTTTTTCATTTGTTAGTAACAATTTATACATTTCTAGTGGTAGAAATTTGGATGTTGATTATAATTAGTGATGAGCGAAGCGCGCTTCAGATCCGTAGTCGCTTCAGTCAAAACTTTGTTTGAATACTGTACGGAGATTCATATCCGTACAGTATTCAAATGTATGGGCTGAGGCGAGTTGAAATGAGTTATCACCACAGTCTTGCAAGACTTCGGTGAATAACTTTGGTATTCTATTTTTAAAATTGAAAAGCATCTTAAAACAGGAATCCGAAGTCGGCTTCGGTACTGACTGGTACCTTGGTACCGAAGCTGACTTTGGATCCAAGTTTTAAAATGGTTTTTAAGTTGAAAACTCCCGAAGTTATTCACCGAAGTCCCTCGAGACTTTGGAGATAGAGAATTTCCTGGATCCGAAGCTCAATTCGCTCATCCCTAGTTATAATGGATAGGTCTCATTTTTTCTGTTACTTATGACTATTATATGAGAAACTACATGAGCACCAAAGCGCATAGCCAATATTTCAGGGCTAGGAATTATGTTCCACATGGAGAATCCTAGGGCTGTGATTGTTTTTACCACCTTATGTGGTGAGAATCAAAGATTTGTTTTGCCTTCCTCAGGATTAACACAGACATCATGGCAGGTAGAGCTAGAAGGGTTTGTCGTTACACCCACCACGACGTACAGTTAGATCTTGGTAGAGTGTAGAGAGTATGGAGTGGGCTCATGCCCTGAGGCTGTTGCATATGCGCTGGGTGCTGACTGTGTAATTCAGCCGCAATGACTGGGATCAGCGATGACAATGATCCTAATCATTTAACCCCATCAGATACTGTGGTCAATAGCAATAACGGTATCTGTATGGTTAGGCAGAGGGCCTTGGGGAAGTTTCCAGGACTTTTATGGCTAACTGTCATAAAAAAATTATCCCTCTTTTCCAAATATACATATAATACATAATACATATAAAAACAAACAAACATGTCTGAAAGTTTCTAAACTATTAAAATATAAATATATTTTTCCTGTACAGTGGCGGGGGAAAAAAGGGCGATTTTACATTATTTGGTTTTCTTGTCCCCCCAAAAATATTGAATAAAATATTGAATAAAAAGTGACCAAAAAATCATATGTGCCCCAAAACGGTAATGCAGTTTGCCCCACTAAAAACAAGCCCTCATACAGCTCTGTAGACAGAAATATAAAAAAGTTTGGAAAATAGTGATGCAAAGAAAAAAAGCTTTTTCATGGGTTTTTTATTTTTTTAAAGTAGTAAAAAAAAATAACCTTAAATGTGGCATTGCTGTAAACGTACTGACCCGTAGAATAAGTGTGTCATGCCATCTTTAGCACACAATGAATGGTGTAAAAACAAAACCCAAAAATCCTTGGCGGAAAGGGGTAAATAACACTGGGGTTCGGGTGCGGTACAATACTCCCACAGTCCTTCCGGAAGGACACTAGTGTAATTGGCTGCACTCCTAATCTTTGATCTAAAAGCGTCCACTGTCTCATGACGATGGTCTCACAGTCACTGTTTATATAGGACATATATAGATGTGACTTAACATCTTATAAAATGAACCGCACTCTGAGAACAAAGTGCTATGCATTGTATTAGGCGTGTGAGTCACACACATTAGTACATTACATCACCAAGCCATGCTGCCAATAAAAAAGTACATGCCATTTTGTACACTGTATATAGCCTTGTAGTATCCATAGAAGATGCAAATCAAGCTTCTCTTGACTTGTCTGTAATACACAGACGGCAAGTAATATGCTAACACCAATAAAAAATAAGTTTAAAAAATTGTCAGCAATTTGTAGCTTTTTTAACACCTTTATAGCATTCCCACCAGCTAGAATACAAAAGGCTCCTTTCAAGTGATGTTTTTATGTACCTTTGTAGAAGATATTATTTGATGGAACGAGTAGTGGAAAGTGCTTAGATCAGCAGGTCTGGTAACTGTAAAAACGCACTCACAAACCTTCACCAGACTTGTGGCTGATGGTTAAGTACAGAGTATAGTTTATATCCAGTCGCATGACTTTCAACACATGACTTGAGAAATGGATTTTTACAGATGAGAAATGCCTGGAGCTCATCAATCAGCCGTGCACCTCTGTACTGGGAGAGCCATACATCAGCAGAATAAGAGACGGGTTCTTCTGTAGTAACATCTTTACACATCTTTCATGTTCCCGTTCCTTCAGTTGCACATTCTTTAGGAGGACTTTTTCTATATTCTATCTAAACTTATAGCCTTGGAAAATAAATCTAAAACTGATTGTATAGTATTTGTCAGAATGAATTTTTTCTTTGGTTGAACAGAGTAAGGTCAACTTGTCTTTGGGTGCAGATGTTTTGTGTTGATCCAGAGGAAGGCAAATCTTAAAGGGCATGTCTGCATGATCAACATTATTAAACCAGGTATACTGCCTGTTAGGGTTAAATGATCTCTTAGTAATTCAAATCTGTGGCCATGGTCTAGAGAAATGTGCACCTTTTTCAATATGGTAATTAAGTTTTTAGGAATATCGAGGGGTAAGCCTAGTCCCTCGGAGCACCACCGACCACTGCCTTTCTACCTTACCTTAGCCACTCCCTTGAGTGGCAGGGCCAGGCATCCTCTCTGTTCCTGCCTGGCCCTGTAATCTCAGCACAGTCACTGGTGCATGCGCAGATCGGATCTTTGCATCAGGCAAAATGTGCTTTCCCAGATGCTGAGATCTGAACCGTGGCTTCTGTGATTCAACATCCATCAGCACAAGTGCAGTTTGGATCTCTGCATGTCCCGGCAGAAAGGCTTTGAGGTTGCCTAGTTTGTCACTCAAGTGGAAGGGGAGTGACTAAGGGGTAAAGGCAGTGGTGAAGTGGTGCTCCAAGGAACTAGGCCAACCCCTCGGTGCTATGGACACCTAATTAGCCTATTCAATAAAGTGTATATTTCTTTAAAATGGAACCACAGATTTAAACTACTGAGGAATCATTTGACTCAACAAGATCAATCCTAACAGGCAGTGTATCTGGTTTAATAGGGTTCATCATGCCAATAGATATTCTTTACAGTCCTTATGAACCATGTGCCAGAAAGCGGGCTGTCTCATGAAGAGAACCTCTGAAGTGAAGGCCAGCCTGCCGGTCAGCTGGTTGTTTAGGGTTTGATACCCCTGGCTGTCGGCTGTTATCATCAGAAGTTCCTTCAGCCAGCCATACACTTTTCTTGCAGCAACCACTGTATGAAGTATAACAGTGACCAATGAATGGTGGGACAGGACCCCCAGAGTTAAAGGGATTGTGCCAAGTTTAGGAGTCTTCCCCTATCAACAGGATCTGACAGCTGAGACCGCAACCGATCCTGAGAATGGAGATCCTGTTCTCCTGATCTGATGGAGCAGCAGATTGGGCATGTGCCCTGCCGCTCCATTCATTCTGTATGGGGCCACCAGAAATAGCCGAGCTCTGTACTGATAGAGAATGAATGGAGCGGCAAGGTGCATGCCCAACCTGCCTCTCCATCAGATCAGGGGAATCGGACACCCAGTGGGGTCTCAGTGGAAATCAGTAAAGGTACCTTTACACAAGCTGATTATTGTGCAAATTATTGTTAAATCAAGCGAAACTGCACGATTATCGAGTATTTTAAAAGCAATGAACGATATACCGACAATTGGTAGGTATCTTGTTGGTTTGATCGTTTGTGTGGGCACAAAAATCATTGTTGGACGTTAACGATTTAATACGTGTAAACGGGAATCGCCCACTGCACGCACAATTACATTTGTGAAATATGCGATTGAAATTACGATTTTGTGAACAATAATCGGCGCGTCTAAAGGGTCATTGTTGAAACGTTCACTACACCAAGAAACAACTCGTTTGTCACCCAATCGTACCGATCATTGCCTTGTGTAAAGGTAGCTTTATCCCCTTCTAAAATTGTCACAACCCCCTTAAAGGGACTGAAAAGAGGTTATCATTGGGAGACAACTCTTTCACACGTTTCAGTCAAGTTTCCATTGTTTCTGACAGATTAACATGACGATCACTTACAGACCCATTTATATGTCAGTGAAGGAATGAATACGTCTAAATGGATCCATCCTGTCATTAATCACAAGATCACTGAATCCATAGCATACCCTGCTTGTTCATACATACAGAAGCCCTTGCAAGCAATCCTGTATGTATGACTGATATATGTTTAAATGTATCCAACTCCTGCAGCTCTTTCTACATTTTGAGAAGGAAGAAGAATTAGAAGACATGTTGTATTAGTCTACAATAGTGCAAATTTGTCTATTGTGAACGTACCATTTAATTGTCCCATAATGAACATGTACACTATCACCTATCCACAGGAACGGGAGCCACAAGCTTTCTCCATCAGTCTCATACACTTTGAATAGATTGACAACGTGCATGCTTGACCACCGCTCCGTTCAAAGTTCTCCTTACTGTGGTAGTGCAGTGAGGAGGAATGGGGGAGGGGGGGTCCCAGCAGGGTGGATAGGTGATAAATGTCTATTGTGGGAAACCCTCTTTAAGTGCGCCAAGTTTTCAAGCTGTCCCCTGTCCACAGAATGCAGGATAACTAACTGATCATTGGGGGTCTGACTGCTGGGACCCCTACCAATCCCGAGATCGGGGGTCCTGTTCCCCCGTCTTGCACCTACACTCTGCTGCTCCATTCATTCTCTATAGGGCCACTGGAAATGGCCAAACTCTGTGCTCAGATATCTTTGGCAGTTGCATAGAGAATGGAAGGTGCAGCAGGGCACATTTTGTGGCCTGCTATTCCATTATGACTGGGGAATGGAAACCCCATTTTCATAGATAGATAGATGGGGTCCCAACAGTCAGACTGTTAGAGACAAACAAAGATACATAGAAGGATAACATGTAGACATGTTAGTAAGTGCAACAAAGCTTAGGACATGGGGCATACAGAGGGCCCCATTGACCCCATTATGAAAGTAATAGCAAAGAATCCAGATGATCACTTGTTTCTATATTTTTTCAAATATGGAGGAATTTTTTCAGTAAATACATTAAGGTCCAGCTTGGCAATGTTCTTTTGTGCTCTCGCAGGTCATATTTGTTCATTTTATACTCACTATATGCTCAAACATAAACTTCAGCATAAATCTGAGGAGACCATAATTTACATATCTAAAGTTCTAAAATATAATTTGTAAGTTATGTAAAAAAAAAAGTGGCCAAAATTGTAGCTTCTATTTCTGATTGTTCTTGGTAAATGATAATAGCAGTGTTACTTAAAGGCTATATCCACCTTTTAAACCATTTTTTTAAGCAATTTATCCTAAAGCCTAAATATTTTCTTCCATTTGTCCCCTACTTTTTAGAGATAAGTAGGGAACAGTTAGGAGTATGAGTACAGAATCAGACTGCATGGAATGTTTGTAGTCTGTTACCACGGAGACGCATGAGTCTGCTTAAGAGCAGTAGAAACCAAATGCTAAGAATGTTTTAATCAAGACTATTTGCTTCACTTTTTATTTGCATTGAGATAATAAAAATGGTTGTAAAGGTGTATCTAGGCTTTTTGAATACAAATAATTAGACCGTTTTATACATGACTTACATATTTTACAGAAATGAATAATATCAATATCACTAAGCATAGCAACCAATTATCAATCCATTGGTTACCAGTTTGTGCCATATCAGCACCTGTTGCCTAGCATAAGTCATTCTGTGTGCCAAGCCAATATTGAATACAACCCACCAGGGGTCACTTAGATCCGCCTCAGAAATGTTACTGGTTCCTTGTTCATTTTTCAGTGTATTCCTTTAAATATTAAATATATTTAAATATTGGTTTGGCCTGCTAAATATCTACGGTACGGAAGGCAACAGGTGCAAGTTATGTAACTCTTCTAATGTGAGAGGCCCTGGGGCTAGTTTCTTGTACAATTTGACTTCATTGACCACTTTGTCCTTCTCTTTCACTTTTATCTTACTGGAAAGTTTGGAAGTACCATTGGGATTTCTAACACTGTATGAAGATTTTTCCTATTATAATAATTACACTAGTTCCCATAACAATTGTCTGCTCCTTTTGGTGACATGTACTTCATATACGCCCCCTGTAATCCCTTTGTTATCACCTCACCTTGGCTGCGCTCTGTGTTTGCTACTAGATTAATATAGAGCCACAATTGGAAAATCTGCATGGGCTCCTGAGTTGGACTTTTTTTACGCTTCACATGACACAACTGACCATTGCATGCCAGCACACCTCTCGGCTTGTACTAACCACTCTTCGGTTTAATTTGGAGCAGAGGAGCTGTTCCACAATGTTAAGACGCATGTCCCCGGAGTTTTAGTTTTTGGAAAATGAGCCTGATTGTCGAAACAGCAGCACTAAATCTACAGAATAAGACATCTGTGTGATATCAGCCAACCTGCAGATACTACAATTAACGATACAATATTCAGTTGCGCATCAAATGGTAATAACAGTGGGAAGTAGCTACCTTATATCACTGTATGTGGGAAGTAGCTACCTTATATCACTGTATATGGGAACATACACATTTGTAAATGTCATTAATATATTCCTAATTACAAGATTGTCTTTTTTTAATTTAGTCACAATTTGGCCAAAATAGATTATTGTACCAGTCTTCTAAGATCTTTGATTTGGTTGAAAAGGGGTTAGTTGTCAGAGGAACTATAGCCCAACTGATAGGTTTGCACACATTCTCATCGGTGTCATGGCTTTTTTTTGTTTGCTAGGGCCATGGAAAATACTGGCAGATGTCCCCAACATATATGCTGAACATGTCCATATGATATATTGGGCCCAGCACATTCCAAAGTAGTGTCATTTGATCACATGTTTGGGTTGTATGCATTGGCATAGCTTTTTTTCACTCTACCAAATATTGTAGTTGACACAGCAAGGGGGACGTGTGTGTATATATATATATATATATATATATATATATATACAGTACAGACCAAAAGTTTGGACACACCTTCTCATTCAAAGAGTTTTCTGTATTTTCATGACTATGAAAATTGTAGATTCACACTGAAGGCATCAAAACTATGAATTAACACATGTGGAATTATATACTTAACAAAAAAGTGTGAAACAACTGAAAATATGTCTTATATTCTAGGTTCTTCAAAGTAGTCACCTTTTGCTTTGATTACTGCTTTGTACACTCTTGGCATTCTCTTGACGAGCTTCAAGAGGTAGTCACCTGAAATGGTATTCCAACAGTCTTGAAGGAGTTCCCAGAGATGCTTAGCACTTGTTGGCCCATTTGCCTTCACTCTGCAGTCCAGCTCCCCCAAACCATCTCGATTGGATTCAGGTCTGGTGACTATGGAGGCCAGGTCATCTGTCGTAGCGCCCCATCACTCTCCTTCTTGGTCAAATAGCCCTTACACAGCCTGGAGGTGTGTTTGGGGTCATTGTCCTGTTGATAAATAAATGATGGTCCAACTAAACGCAAACCGGATGGAATAGCATGCCGCTGCAAGATGCTATGGTAGCCATGCTGGTTCAGTATGCCTTCAGTTTTGAATAAATCCCCAACAGTGTCACCAGCAAAGCACCACCACACCTCCTCCTCCATGCTTCAAGGTGGGAACCAGGCATGTAGAGTCCTTCCGTTCACCTTTTCTGCGTCGCACAAAGACACGGTGGTTGGAATCAAAGATCTCAAATTTGGACTCATCAGACCAAAGCACAGATTTCCACTGGTCTAATGTCCATTCCTTGTGTTCTTTAGCCCAAATAAGTCTCTTCTGCTTGTTGCCTGTCCTTAGCAGTGGTTTCCTAGCAGCTATTTTACCATGAAGGCCTGCTGCACACAGTCTCCTCTTAACAGTTGTTGTAGAGATGTGTCTGCTGCTAGAACTCTGTGTGGCATTGACCTGGTCTCTAATCTGAGCTGCTCTTAACCTGCGATTTCTGAGGCTGGTGACTCGGATGAACTTATCCTCCGCAGCAGAGGTGACTCCTGGTCTTCCTTTCCTGGGGTGGTCCTCATGTGAGCCAGTTTCTTTGTAGCGCTTGATGGTTTTTGCGACTGCACTTGGGGACACTTTCAAAGTTCTCCCAATTTTTCGGACTGACTGGCCTTCATTTCTTAAATTAATGATGGCCACTCGTTTTTCTTTACTTAGCTGCTTTTTTCTTGCCATAATACAAATTCTAACAGTCTATTCAGTAGGACTGTCAGCTGTGTATCCACCTGACTTCTGCCCAACACAACTTATGGTCCCAACCCCATTTATAAGGCAAGAAATCCCACTTATTAAACCTGACAGGGCACACCTGTGAAGTAAAAACCATTTCAGGTGACTACCTCTTGAAGCTCATCAAGAGAATGCCAAGAGTGTGCAAAGCAGTAATCAAAGCAAAAGGTGGCCACTTTGAAGAACCTACAATATAAGACATATTTTCAGTTGTTTCACACTTTTTTGTTAAGTATATAATTCCACATGTGTTAATTCATAGTTTTGATGCCTTCAGTGTGAATCTACAATTTTCATAGTTGTGAAAATACAGAAAACTCTTTGAATGAGAAGGTGTGTCCAAACTTTTGGTCTGTACTGTGTGTGTATATATATATATATATATAATTTTTTATTTGTTTTAACAATTGTGGCCTATGGACTACAGTCACTACTTTACAGCATACAGTTTTGTAGGTCAGGTAATACATATCTTTTCTAGATCAAGAGATTCTCTCAATGAATGTGCTGCATATTCCATTTCAGTTTTTTCTCTTATACTTTTAAATAGAAGTGTGAACAGAGCCCAAGAACCTGAAAATACATTGCAGGTGTCTGTTACAGAAATGCAGCAGCCTTTTTGTTATTAGCTTCCTTTCCCTTTAAAATGTGATATTTTCATACATATTATGCACAACTAGATATTTGAATCCAAAAACTACTGAAATATAGCTAAAACAAATAAACATGCATTGGAGAAAATAAAATCAAGAATCTAACTATTTCAGTCAACTATGGTAAAATGTAGGGTTATAATGATGTATTGTAAGATGGCTGAAACGATTCATTAACATGTAAAGATCTAGAGTTCCCTAAGCCTGATCTAGAACCTATTCAAGATTGTATTAGAACAGAAGACAACTAAACCTGTTTTCCAAAATCTGTCCTCCTGCAACCTGCACTACACCCTGCCCCCTGGACACTTCATAGTGTACACCCTCCTTTACATGGGATCTTCTGCCACATACCATGAAATCCCCTCCTCTCCCCCATCATAAGGTCATTTCTCTTTCCACCCTCTGAGTTCTCCCCATCCTATTTTAACTTTTCTTTTTCTTTCTTTATTTACGTCCATTGCAGCCAGATCTCTGTGGTTCACAGATGGGCTCAGGGAAACTCGCAGAGGTGCGTCACAGGCCCAAAAAAGAAGCTTGCATCAAAAGTGCTTCTTTGAGATGTCCTAGCGTTTGCAGCTGCAAGTTCATGCGTGTGCTGTAGATATGTTGCTTGGATCATCCTTTTGTCATTCAATCCCGAACTCCAGGGGCCCATGTCACTCATTCCAAATCTGTTTTATACAATTTTATTCCGCACAGACTGTATGTCTAGATTGGGGTGGCACCAAAGAAGAAGCATATACTCATTATTAAAATTCCTCACTATCCACTTTTGTGTGAATAGTCCTACAACCACAGGATGATAAAAGTGCATTCAGATATATGTTACTTGATGAATTTATTATCATTTTTGTTGCTTTGTACTTTTTTTAATGATTGATACGCATAATGCAACATTCTGAAATATCAAGCTAAATGCCTTGACTCATGACCACTAGTGTCCTTTATCACAATCCAGGTGGCAAGCAGATGATTTTCCTTTAGGTTCTTTGTACAAACATCTGTTACTTTATATATATGTGTTTTCTTGATCTACTACTAACCTCTGGACCTCCATTCTAGTGATCAGTGAGGAGCTCAGCAATGATTAAACATGTATCAGCTATAGGTGATAAATGTCCCTTGTTGAAAACCATTAAAGGGGTTGTCCAGTACAAAATGTATGACCTATCCTCAGCATATACCATCAGTATCTGATCATTGGGGGTTCAGCTCCCAGCACCCCTACCAATCAGCCGTTTGTAGAGGCTTAAGGTGCTCCGCTCATTACTGCAGCTTTGTCTTAGGCTAGTGACTTCGCGTTCATTGGCCTCGTGGCTTACGTGTAGCTCTGTCTCATTCAAGTGAATGGGTATGGTCTGCAATGCCAAGCACATCCACTATACAATGTACAGCGCTGTGCTTGGTATGCTGTAAGGTGGGCACAGCGCTCACTGGAGCCCCACGGACTCTTCATACAACTGATTGGTGGTGGACTAGAATAGGTCATCCTGGAAAACCCCCTTAATGTTAACCAGACATGTTAGATAAAAGTTGTCAGAACTTGATTTTGATAGGATTTTTCTTTCTCTGACTGCAGACAACAAAATGTATTCCTTATGTATTCCTTGTTTTTAATTTTGGCTTTGACTTCATCCTGGGTAATGCTAGATCCTGGATGGAAGAAAAGGTTTGAGCCCAGACCTAAAGTACATAAGGACCTCTCAAATTCTCACCCATGAAAGCTGTCGGGAAGAAAGAGGACTCAAGTGTTTTGGATTTCCTGTGGGAGATAAGCCATAGCCTGCAGTATATGGCATCCACTTAAACTGGCCATATAGTTCGAATAAACATTGGCTGCACCTGACAGTTTTGGAGCACACCAGATATAGGGTTGGGTGATAACAAAAATATTCCCACGATAACAAATATATTTCGCATTAAATGCCCATTTAGAAGAAAAGACCAGTTGAGCCACAAGGAGACATCATACTGTATGGTGCAACGGGCCACAGTGAGACACTATACAGTATGGGGCCACAAGGAGACATTATACTGTAAGGGGGTGATGACATCACCTTGACCTACGCGGGCGGCGTGATGATGTGGTAATGTGCCTACGTCCACCGTGACCGAGAACAGGAGGTTGCAATGATGTCATCACGATCACCTGCGCCATTCTACTGCCTCATAGCCCTTTGGACAGAGGCTCCGGTGCCCTGCGGCAAACTGCCGCCCTCCTGCCTCATGGCCGAGGTGGGCGTGATGTCCTAAAATACCACGGTAATTTTGCCATATCACCATATCACTGTTTCTTAATACCACAGTATATCGCATATTCTGGGTAAGGAAAGAGGAACGATGTTGGATGATATTTTCTGATGTTTTTCCTTATGCTGTGTATGCATATCTAGTTTACACTTGCCGCTTATTATACTACTATATTTCTACTAGCTATAAAGTATTACGTTGATCTTAAAACAAAAATGAAGTTGGCGTGTACAGTAGTAGGCAAGGCACCATAGTCTGCACAACAAGAATAAGTGTGAAGCTTGTTTGAAGTATCTGAAACATGGTAGAAATCAATTAGAGAGTCTGATCTTGACCTGTAAATGTTTCGTGTGGCATATATTAGTTTAAAAATCCATTAATCAATCCATTAAAAAAATGTTGCATTCCACTGTATTATACAAATATTACTGTAGTAAGTTAAAAAGCGCTGGCTTGGCTATTTCCGTCAGCACCATAGAAACGAATGGGAGCGGTGGCCGCTCAAGCGTAGTGTGCTCACATTCACTTCTATGGGGTAAGCGCTTGGTGGTGGCCAGATCCGGGGAAACCAACTAACATTTTTTTGCCCTCTGTGTGTCATCAGTATTCCACGTACACTGCCAAGCTGAAAATTAATTTCCAGAATGTCTCTTACCAATGGTCTGTGAAAACCAAACCATGGACGGAATCCATGTTGTGTCCGTGGTTTCATGCGCGAGGGACCCGTTATATCAGACAAAAATAGGGAATGCTTCCATAGTGTCGCCACAGTTTGTAGAAAACCACTGAGGTATGAATGCACATGTTAACCTCAGTGGGTACTTGTGCTTTTTGTGGAGAACACAAACAACGCATCCATGATTCAGTCATGTGTGAAAGAGACCTAATAGAACGAAGAGACTCTTCGCCATCAGCTTGTACTAGAAAATAGCGATATTATTAGCACTGTGGCATCACAATACCAGTTAATTAGATATGAATATCATATAAAAGGCCGTTTCCTGTACAGTTTTCACCTCTTCTGAACCGTGGGGTTGTGTTTCTGAGAATCCAGACGTCATCTAGAGCTACCTCTGAAGATGCTGTTTTGGGTAAGTCAAAGCAGTCCGTATATATGGGTTGGCGCATGGTGGCACACGGGTGCCTTGCAGGAGTTCTAGGTTGAAATCAGACCAAGGACAACATTTGAATGGAGTCTCTATGTTCTCCCTGTGTTTCTGTGGGTTCCCTCCGGGTGCTCCAGTTTCTTCCCAAGCCCCTAAGACATACTGATAGGGAAATTAGATTGTGGGCTCCACTGGGGACTGCCAGTGATGATAATGCCTGTAAAGTGCTGCAGAATATGTTAGCTCTATAGAAGTAAGTAAAATATTAATAAAATAATAAACATTTCTTCAGACACAACATATTCCTGGAAGAGAATCTAGGAATGCCTTGTGCAGCCTAATCACTATCACAATCTGAGTCCGCAAGAGAGAAAATTATAAGAAGGATAAGGGAATTACTCATTACACTGATCTATAGCAGATACCTGGCAAAAAGACATTTGTGAATACACTCTTGTTGAACGACAGGATGCTAACAATTCATCTATTGTAGGCACACAATTTAAAGCATACCTATCACTTCAGATGATGTTTCAGCATAAGCAGCCATATGTGCACATGAGTGATATACAATATCATTATATCACTTGTATCTGCTATGTTTTTAGCAGTTTTCTCAAGTACAGGCTCCATCTTTAATTTTAGATTATTGATGAGCTGGTGGGTGGAGGCAAGCTGTTATGATGTCTGTCCTAAGGCTACATATAGAGACAGGAGATACTGCCTCCTAACTTAGAAGCCATATAGGATATGATAGAGAAGTACTGAGCAGTATAGATGTGAGTATAGCATTTGAAGTGAGATTTAACACTTATTATTGTTAGCTGTGGAATAATGGCTGTCTTTTTGATCGGGGAGCTGATAACTGGAGAAGAAGGCTTTTTTCTCTGATAAGATGTTTGCCTGTACTATAGATTTAATACAAGGTTGCATGCAACAACAATGCCCATTTAAGCATCTAAGAAAATGTGTGTGATTTGGATGCATTTACTGATGAGCACTTTGTACTACAATTTACAGAGATACGTAGTTTCTCAGCAAGAAATTACTACAGTAATTGTTTCCTATATCACATGATGAGCAAATAAGATTACATCTTCTAGGATGAAATAAGAGGTTACATTTGTTATAAACCTTATATTTAAAGCTTTTTTCTTTTGAGAAGACTCTTGGAATGCCAGGGATAGCGACAAACAAATGGATCCTAAATCATAGTATACTTCTCCTTGAAGCACACATTGACAGTCTTGTGTTGAAGAGGAAAAGAACAACTTCCAGCAAGATATAAAGATTCTAAAGGGACCCATACACTTTCAATTGCTTTTGGCCGAACCCAAGATTACCCAAAATCTATTCCTCCTACGCTTCTCCCATACTTATGCATTGTTGGTTCAGATAAACATGTATCTGTTTTCTCTGTAATAAACCACTACCACTTATCTCCCTTGAGAACGTTATGGCCGATCCTTCTTTCCCCCAATATCTGCCATCAGGGAAGAGTCGGCGCACACTCATGCACATGAGATAGTCAGCTGGTCCTGCTGAAAACAGTATGTTCACCAACTTTGCTGTTATATGTGGTCACCTAAAGACATAAGTACGTAAATAGTTTGAGGAAGCTGAAGACCTAAATAGAAGACATGATGTTTTGGAGAATCACTATACACATATTGTATAGGACTTAAAGGTTCAGCTGTTTTGCAGGTGAAAGGGGCTGAGCTGTAACACCAGACACAGCCCATACACAGTAAGGGCTATGCTTACAAAAAAAAAAAAAAAAAATTACCCATTTTCCTAATCCTGGATGATTCTTGTAATGCAAACCCCCTCCCCCCCAGTGCTAGCAAGAGAGAAGTAGTAAGGTGTTTTTGTAGATCTTTCTTTACTACTATACAGTGTGGCTTAATGGGCCATGAGATGCCCGCTCAGTAAAGAGTGAAAGTTAGTTGATGGCATATGCTTATAGAGTTGAGGATGAATAAAATACTTTAGAAGCTAGTCACAAAAATCCTGGACTTTTTATAGTTACCCAGTAATAATAGACATGAATAGAAAGTAACATGAAAACCTTGATCTAAAAAAGGTGCTAGCAACAATTACATAGACATATGTGATCACAATATACTGTGATTTGTTCTATGGGTATGCTTTTTATTTTATTATTTCTCTTGCTTGTATAGCGCTGACATATTCTGCAGCGCTTTACAGACGTTACAATCACTGAGTCCCAGTCCCTATCAGTATGTCTTTGGAGTGTGGGAGGAAACCGGAGCACTCAGTGGAAACCCACTCAAACACGGGGAGAACATACAAACTTCATGTAGATGTTGTCCTTGGTTGGATTTGAGCCTAGGACCCCAGCGCTGCAAGGCACCAGTGTTAACCACTGAGTCACCTGCCCACCCTATCTATCCTAAATGGCAGGGGGAAAAAAAATCAAGTAGGATTCACCAAGATAAAAAAATTTTATGTACTGCAGCAGTTGACCCTTACTAAGGAGGACACAACAAAAGCCGCATAGAGCTTTATGAGGAATTGTCTTCAATGCAGTACTTTAATGATCAATTATTGGACTTCTATATAATATAGCAATACCAGTCTTCAGGTGGTAGCTTATATCTACTAAAAAGAATCTGTCCTGACCTGGGTTAAACTATTCACACGGGGGTACGCCAAGTGTCTGCTGCTCTCTGATGGCTCAACAATTTCCTGTTTAAAAAAGATCAAGTCCATTAAAAGACAATTTGGTCCATCATTAAAGAGGACCTTTCACCACTCCTGACATGCCTATTTTAAGAGCTTCATGCATTCCCCATGTAATAACAAGTCTGGAACATCTATTCTTATGTCTCTGTGTTATGCCATTCCTTTATTAAATTGCTTTTTGCCTTCAGTAAGGGAACAGAGGGGAGGTAACCAGTTGGGGGGGTGTACCTGCAGAGTCCGAACATGGCAGCACTGATTGGCTAGAGTCAGTCTGTGCAGGTACACACCCCAACTGGTTACCTCCCCTCTGTTCCTTTACTGAAGGCAAATAGCAATTTACTAATAACTTCTAGTGCAAATAATAAAGGAATGGCACAACATACAGACATAAGAATAGATGTTCCAGAATTGTTATTACATGGGGAATGCATGAAGCTATTAAAACAGGCATGTCAGGAGTGGTGAAAGGTCCTCTTTAAGGGGATGATAGATTTCATTGGTGGGGAAAGACTTACCAAATTAATAAATCGTGTCAACTCTTGCCGTACAGTAGCTACAGATTCTGATGAAGTTCAGGCTTCTCTGCTACTTTAAAAATATATGTGCCCAAACATTGGGCCTCATGCTTCAGAATTATTCTAAAAGACTACTTATGTTTATATTTTTTCATAAAAAATGTGATTAAAAATGTAAAAAAATCTAATAATAGGATTAGTTCACATGTGTAAAATAAGTATATGTTTTATAGAAACCAACGTAAGGTTACTTCCACATTTTTTTGGCACCTCTATTTTTTGCTGCTGTTTTTGTGGGAGGTTTTTTCTACTGTTTTATGCACACAGTGAGGGTCATTTATCAATGCATTTATGCCACTATTGCTACGTAAATAAGTTGCAAATTATGGCACACACCATACGTGCATCATAACTTGCAACTTTGTAACTTTTTTGCCACTTTTCCGAAATATATATTTTCAGATATTTTTCATTTTTTTCACCTTTTGGGGTCTTTTGGTCAGAACCCCGGTATGGCTATACCTGTAGATGGAATCCTACTTACCTGATTCCTCACCTCTGGGTTCCAGCTCTTTCTTCTGCTCACTGCTGCTGCATATCTCCAGTGTCTCTGCGTGAACATCTGGTTGACAGGAGGTGGCGGCTGCAGCAGTGGCATGTTCCACATGCGTCATGTCACTGGGTCACATGACACATGGGGGACACATTACCGCCGCGGCCAGTCATTGGCTGTAGTGACCCGTGTCAATGTTGGATGTTGACACAGGAAGACTTCAGATCAGGGGAGCAAAGGGGCCGGAACCCAGCAGTTGGGATCAGGTAAGTAGGATTCCCTCAGCAGGTCCAGCAACTCTGGGAGGTCTGCCTGAAAGGCCCCAGAGTGAACAATTCCTATAAAGCTTGTAGTAATTACTACAGTGTATGACTTTTTTTTCATTTATAACTGGAGATAAGAATTCTTGCAGTTATTAGTTTCTCTTGACTTGCTTGTTTAAAAGGAAAATGTAGAAGGTACATTTGATAGGCTACTACCATGAAATTCTGAAACATAAGCACATACCTGTTTTATGCTGTTTTAATATTTCCATATTTGCTTTGAACATACTAGTAATGGACTACGCTGAAACAATAAATCTGCTCTGCCTTGATTCATACCGGCTAACATTTATAGCCACTCTTTCTTGCAGTGTATGCGGTGTCGAGGGATCTACACTAGATGTGAAAGGCACTTTTATCATTCCTATATTATTTTTAGAGAAGTAAACTGCGACTAGGCAACAGGTTGACCTCACACAAAGTCATGTGCTGACTAGTTGCCCCCTTATCTAGACATGGTCTTTAACTCTTTCACCATACCTACTAATAGCAAGGCTGAATATGCCATATTACCATGCTGGTAATGATAGAAGGGCACATATCTAGATCTCAGCTCCACTATCTATGTAGTCATTTGTGTTTTGCACCTGACCACCATAAGTAAAGCTACCCTCCACCATCTTTCATAAAAGACCTGATTACCAGACATGATTCATTCATCTCTTTCTCTCACAACCATAAAGTTCTTTTCTTGTCTCCATCTGGGATCCTTTGTTTTTATGAAGGCAATGAATGCACTCCTAGCAAAACCAAGGTCTCAACCCAACCCTTCTTCCAGTGTTTTTTTTGTTTTTTTTTCTTACCGAAGTGATTGATGATGGACAACTCCAAATACTGTTTTCTGTCATTTGTCACACAGGGAATCCCGGAGCAATGGGCTAGATTACTGCAGACTTCAAATATTACCAAACTGGAGCAGAAGAAGAATCCTCAGGCTGTCTTAGATGTCCTCAAATTCTACGATTCCAAAGAGACTGTGAACAACCAGAAGTATATGAGCTTTACATCTGGAGGTATAGTAACAAGAATTCAGTTTTTTCTGTGTGGATACACTTACTTTTCAGTGACCTTATTGCTTGTCAAAACATCTAGTGTTTTACATGTATATGCAAATGTCCAATACTTCTGTAATGTAAGTCAGGAGGAGGAAGCATAAGGATGAGGCCTCATGCACACGAACGTTGTTTGGGTCCGCATCCGAGCTGCATTTTTTTTTTGCGGCTCAGATGCAGACCTTTTCACTTCAACGGGGCCGCAAAAGATGCGGACCGCAAAACTCGGTACGACCGTGTCATGAGGCCTAAGTCGTTGAATAATTCTGCTCCATCCATCCTACAGAGCTGTTGTTGGACTAAATTTGCCAGAGCTACTTGATATACAGTAACAGGTTTGGGGCTAGATTAACAATGTAATTCAAATGCAAAGTTGGTTTACATTTACAAGATGCAAAAAGAATAAAAGAAAATGCTGACTGGTACCAATTACACATGCACTCGTCGCAATCTGTATGTATGGGCGGGGTTGGCAATGACATGACACAGGCTTCCAAGAGTTACAAAATCCAAATATAGTTTATTGTCTGTCCAAAATAACTGATGTACAGTGCATTCAGAAAGTCTCCAGATCAATGAACTTTTTTCACATTTTGTTATGTTGCAGCCCTGTGCTAAAATGACAAAAATTTTCAGTTTTCCCCATCAATCTGCACTCATAATGAGAACATGAAAACAGAATTTTACAAATTTTTGCAATTTTGTTAAAAAAGAAAAACTAAAATTTTGCATGGACATATTTATTCAAACCCTTTGTCATAACACTTGAAATTTAGCTCTTGGGGCACCCAATTTCTGTTGATCATCTTTGAAATGTTTCCTCACCTTGATTGGAGACGACCTGTGATGAATTCAGATGACTGGACATGATTCGGAAAGACACAGATTAGTCAAATAGTGGCAAATCAAATCTTGCTGCATGTTATGACCCTGTCTAGGCACAGTCACCTTAGTAAATGTGGGTCACTGCCCACAGCTTTTTTTTGGTACTTTTGTTTAAATACTTTTTTGTGTACAAAAATGCTTAAATATTTATATGTTCTGAACCATAAAAGTACAGATTATTGTCTGATGCGCATTTATATTTTATATCTGAAATTGCACGTTTTTGTTTTTTTTATATTGCAGACAAAAGCGCACATGGATATATAGCTGCTCACTCTTTGGTACGTAGAGCATTACTGTAATATGTACTGTTAAGATATTTCTATGTAGACAGTGTTGATGCCCCATTTTATACCATGTGTGGAGTGTATGCTGGGAAATATGCGGAATCAAGGGCCTTAACACATGAAACTGTATGCTGTGCAGTTGCATGCATTGCGTCTAGTTTTTTGCGGTACAGGTTATATATTTTTTTTGCAGAATCCCTTTGCTTTTAGAAGCGTACTTGATGCATACTAGCCAGGCTGTGTATGGTGCATTATACCACGCAACGTATACACCGAGAGCATGCAAGGAAGCAACTGCCTGGGACAAAATGTCAAAAAGGCCATTATCAGATTCATTATTTTGTATTACTATGTAATATAAAGTATATATTATAAAGATATGTCCCCCCCTCCCATGTTTCCTGTTTTTGGTCTACACATACTGATGCAAAATCCTGACCAGAATACTTCCATGTGAAATCCGCTGTAATATTTGCTCTGACAGTAGTCAAGTCTTTGAATTAGTGCCTGTTGTACCCACCAGACAACAGCTTACCTGCTATTGACAGGTTCTTGATGAAGAAGCTGCTGAATGGCCTTGAGAGAATAAGGGCAGTATCAGCATTTTAATTGTTAGGAGGGAAGCGTTCCTTCCCAACAATCGCTTGCTCGTCAGTGAAGGAGACCGCTGCTATTACGTGCAGCGATTTTCTCCACAATATGGGGAGGAGCGGTCACTATGCCATCGCTCGTCCCCATACAGAATCATTGTTTTCTGGCAGCAGAGCGTGATTTCACCGCAAGATCTGCCACCTGCAAACTATAATGTTTAGCCTGCATAAAAAATGTGATTGCCCAAGGAGGGTTAGCTCGTTTATCGGGTGACCAGCAGCACTTTTACACATCCTATGAACGCTTCTTAGTAATGATCTGGCCGACTATCTGCAGGTCTAATACAGCCCTAAGGCATTTATTGAAGAGCAACCTAATTCACGAGCAGTGCTCCCCATCCCGTGCATTCTTCTGTCAGTGTGAAGAGACGCTCCTGCTCTCTAGACGTTGCAGTTATAGCTGTGAGATGATGATACAGTCACGATGCTCAGAGTGTTGTGCGGTGGTCCTACACAAATGAATTGGACCCATGCATGATACTCTCTGGGCATCCTACAGTAGCCTCTGAAATTGTAACACCCAATGTGTTGGAGTGTCTCTCCACACTCGGTCATATCAGATGGGAGAAGGTCAGGGGAGGTACAGAACCATAGGCACTACTTCTGGTGCTATATAGTGATCTGTACAGTGCCATATGAGTATAGCTCCGCAATACTATGTCTGATGGAGGATATCACAATTTATTTCTTTTTCTGTATACTGTACCTCCATATGAAATCAGAGGCATACCATAGAAGTTTATGGATTTCAGATTTGGTGAGCCTTCAGAAGGTAGACTTTAGCTGTGAATTCCCTGCTCATCTAATTATGGAAGTATACTGCTTATATTCAGTAGATTTGGGGCCCTGTATGTTATAGACACAGTTCTGACCCTAATACAGTAATAGTAATTAAGAAGTCCATGATGATGGGTATTTTTTGAGGACGCCACAGTTAATTGGCGCACTGTTTTCAGCAGAGGGCATAGAAGGAGCTGTTTTTTTATTGCTCCGTTTACTTGGTCACAGCCAGAAGCAAAGAGGACTGCACATTGATCGTTTTATTTTATCACTTCTATTGCAGAACACAAAGACTGCATCAGAGCCCCCTCTAGCCCCTCCTGTCTCCGAGGAGGAGGATGAAGAAGAGGAAGAGGAGGAGGATGAGCCCCCACCTGTAATAGCCCCACGTCCTGAACATACAAAATCTGTAAGAATCCTTTTTTTTTTTTTCCAGGTTGTAAATAATGACTATGATGTTCACATGGTTAACACAAGAAACGCCTTAGGGCCTCAATGTTCCTACTGTAAATGACTGTCACATAGTAGTTCTGCCTTCAAACAGGAGTTTCTAAATATAAGATAAACCTTGTGGCACATATTGTCTTCTATAGCAGTCTAGTCTTACAAAGTTGTGAGCTGCAGCAATTCTAAATTCAAGGGGCTGACCCCCTCGAGACTGCTGGCTGCCCCTCCTCGAGACTGCTGGCTGCCCCTCCTCGAGACTGCTGGCTTCCCCCCTCGAGACTGCTGGCTGCCATTCACAGCAAACAGTAAGCACCTAATGGGATTACATTGTGGTTATTAGAGCAGGTGGGTCTTTTTAATTCCTGAAGCTTGATATGTAGTGTCGGCTAAATTATCAAAACTGATCCAGAGTATTAATACAAGGACATTAAATTCCTAAAAAGTAGCTGTATACCTTTCATATGGACCAGGAGGGACAAGATCACTTAAGACAGATGCATAGTGTTTGGACAACCCCTTCTGGGTTCGTGGGTTCCGCAAGGTCTGCTGTTGTGAATAGACACTCCCAGGGCCTCAGAGCTGAAATCAGCTTTCAGCTCTAGCTGACAGGGAAGGTTCCAATCACAGCACCCTTTTATATGTTTATTGTGCCCATAAATCCAATGTGCATTATTTTCAGGATTTTATCATTCCCATATAAAGCTAAACACTTTGGTGATATATTTGGATAAAATAAGTACTAATGCCTGTAAAATAATCTTAAGGGTGGTCCCCCGCGCTCAAGTGCAGTCTGTTGTCAGAGTAAACTGATACAAAAGCATAAGACTTCAATAAAGAAGCATACATACAATGTAAAGATACTTCAGCATATGAATAGCTGCTCTTGTGTGAATATCTTACAGGCAGAAGGGTTTGTGAATTGGTCTATTTAAGGTATTTTATATATGAGCTATTAGAAATGAGTGTTAAAACCAATCTGTAGGCAGATACTCCAGAGGAAAGCTGCTTGGTGATATCTAGGAATTAGGCTGCTTTTTCAGAGTCTATTATAAAGACCATTTACATGCAGATACACTTTTCCCTTGTTGCCTCCTGGTAAATACATATACATCCCAGTAATACATTTCCCACCACATGTTTCCTTATGTCGAATATGTGAAAGATGACGTTCAGAGGCCAGTGGTGGCATTTCAGATCTTTTTTTTTTGTGCTATCCTTTTTTATTCAGTATAAATCCATCTTCTTATGTTTACAACGTCAAAATTAAATGTTTGCCTTCAAAGAGGTTGTCCATTGAAAAATATTTTTTCAGTTTCCAAACCAATACCTGGATCTGAATACTTTTGTAATTGCATATAATTATAAATTTAGCATAGCTACTGAGTTATTCAATAAAATGTATCTGTATAGCGCCACCTGCCATTTGTTCTTTTTCTTATTTCTTTGTCTGCTCACTGAGAGGGCCGCACATACTCAGTTTCATCCTCCTGAGCTGTGATAGGAGGAGCTGAGACACGCCCCCTTAGCTGCAGCAGAAAAGACACTCCTCTTGAGCTACCAGCTTGATATAAATCTAGCAGAGCAATGAATGGGGAGATCTCTGGATCCATGTGAGGTACAGGGCTGGTTCTAGCTTTGTTTGAAAGACAAGAATTTGTCATGTACTATATGATGTCTGATTTTTCATTTTTTACATTAGTCATGGGATAACCCCTTTAAAGAGGAACTGTCACCTCTCCTGACATGTAATATAAATCCTGGAGCATAATTTAACATAACTCTATGTTGTGCCATTTCTCTTTTGTTCCTTCTAGAAGTTTATGAATGAATTGCCAACAGTCTGCAATAAAGGTCCATTTCGGAGTTACCAGTTGGAGGTGTCTCCCTGAATAGTCTGCACTATCCAATCAGTGCTGCCAGTGCAGGGACACCCCCCCCCCCAACTGGTAACACCCAGATGGACTTATGTTGCAGACTGCTGGCAATTCATTCAAAAACTTCTAGAAAAATGGCACATCATAGACTTCTAAGAATAGATGTTCCAGAACTTTTATTACATGGGGAAGTAGGAGAAGTGTCATAAGAGGTGACAGGTCTTCTTTAATGAGGAGTCGTTCTCCCAACCTGCAAAGTATTTA
The DNA here is from genome assembly GCA_900303285.1 of Rhinella marina. Classification (NCBI taxonomy): domain Eukaryota; kingdom Metazoa; phylum Chordata; class Amphibia; order Anura; family Bufonidae; genus Rhinella; species Rhinella marina. The sequence goes on along the minus strand of ONZH01010884.1, from coordinate 90,883 downwards.
CATGTTATGTGTTTCTCTTTCTTTGTATTGTACCTGCTTTGTGGCAACATCAGCAGATATACATTCAGTTAGTTTCGTGAATCCATGAGCAAATACTTTATATTGGAGGTGAGCGAATTGATTGGTCTTGGCAGGACTTCTGCACCTGTGGGGGGCAGAAGTCCTCCTGAAGAAGCTCCCACCTGCTGCTAGATTGACATAGCCGGACATTAGCCCGGCCCTGGCTGCTGCTCCAGTTAGCAAAGCAAGGGTAGAAGCGCTGCTTTGGTGCAGCGACTTTGCAGGTGCCGCTACAGTTTTAGGTAGTGGCTCCTGTGCCGAAGCCGAGCCCGTGCCTTTGCTCGGATAATTGAAGCAGCAGGAAAAGCTGATGAGACAAATCGATTTGTTTATCTCTCACCCATTTATACCTCCTGCTTTGCATACGCTTTCTTCACATTAATACATTTTAAATTGCTTCCTTTACCCTTGTTTTTAAGTTAAAATGTGTATATATTTCTTTTGCATCATGCAGATTTATACGCGGTCTGTAATTGAACCCGTAGCTGTACCTGTACCAGCTAAAGAGGCCTCGACTTCCCCAGTAACCACCCAACCAGAAAACTCAAGCACGAGCACTTTGTACAGGAATACCGACCGACAACGCAAAAAATCCAAGATGACAGATGAAGAAATCCTGGAGAAATTACGTATGTTTTCCTGGGCCTAAGGTCATATTTATATTTCCAAAAGACACTTGTAAGAAAAGACAAAATGGGTAGGAACATTTCACAGATCTCAACACAGTAAGGCTCCATTCACACGTCCTGTTTTTCTTTCCTGATTCGATCCTGATCCTGATCTGGATCCATTCATTTCAATGGGTCCTGAAAAAATCTGGATCGAATCAGGAAAGAAAAACAGGACGTGTGAATGGAGCCTAAGGAAGAGCTCACACATGGGAGAGTGCTCGCTGACTTTACCTGCAGTATAGGGGATTTTAAAAATACTTCCACATTGTGCACACGTTTTCTGCAAGCATTAACATGCGTGCTGCAACATTCTCAAACTGTAGCGGGTTTGTTTCGAATGTCACCAATTTCAGTATAGAAAGGGTGAAATTCTTGGTGAATCCGCACCACATTACACGTGCAGATTTTGCTGCATATCTGCTTCATGCTGATTTATAATATACATGAATGTGGTTTTCACAATCGTGCTGCAATTTAATGCAGATTTCAGGACATACTGTGGATTTTCATATGCTTATTTCCTGTGTCCTGTATTGGAGCTTAGGAAGAAAAATAATGATGTTACATAATTCTGTACTACTGGGCCACTTTATTCACAAGCAAGATCTATGTGTTCAACAGAGATGATTGCCAACGCGGAAGGCGTTCTTGAGTGACACTTTCTTCCTGCCCTGTAAAACAGTTTTGCCCTTGCAATATTAGACCCTTTTCAGACGGAGCTTTATGGCACGAATCAGCCTATCATTTGTTTTTCAATGGGAAGCCACCTGGCACTTCTTGTGGCCGCAGTTGATAGGTGTGACTGCGCCATGAAAGGACACGTCCTTTCTTGGTGCAGTGTCCAGGCAGACGCCACGGTTTATCTCAATTCAATGGGACTAAATCGCGAGCAGGTCTGCAACATTGACATTGAAGAACTGCAGCAGAAACCGGAAAGATTTCTGCCAGAGAATACGTGGCGGATTTTGCCTTCGCAACATCTGTCTTGTGAATAGGGACTTAGTTCCTGTAATGACAACTGGAGCCTTCCTCACTTGTTCTTCCTGGCTGTGGGTAGGGCAAGCGCACAGTATAAGAAATTGCGCTAAACCGGCTTTTACTTATATTGTGGGGTTCTGTGGAGGCTGAAGTGCAGAACGAAAGGAAAATTGTAAAAAAAAATTAAAACATGAACAAAAATCATTTTAAAATAAGTAAAGTAAAATAAGCTTCAATGATTTTGCACATGACTGCATGCCACTCTAAAGCTTCTGTTTTCATAAGAAAGCAGCTCTGTTTTTCTAATTCTGTACAAACCCTTTAAGAACTAATGATAAAGAGTGCAGGCATTAATAATTTTCCCATATCCTGTCCCTGTCAGTGCAATGAAGGAAATTGATTAATGCTCATCAGTGCTATGAGCTGCATCCATCCTGCCATTTGTCCTCCTATGATGTGATGTTTGGTTGGACAGATGGTTGTCTCTTACTGCTGGGCAATCAGGTGATAAAGACTAAAGATGGCCATACACACCAGATGTATGTCAACCATACCATCCAATTTCGGTGTGAATGCCTTATCTAATGTCTAATCTAATGTGTATGTGGGCCTCCCAACTCTACCTCAATGGCAGATATTTCCTACATGCTCAGTCCATTTTGTCCTTGGAAGGATAAGGTGTCTACTAGAGGTTTCTAGCTGTGGCTTTCTAGGCTGTCCTATTCACAACTCATGCATGCACTTATGAATAGTGAGAGATAGCTGTCAGCCAAACATTATCTCAGGTTTGGCTGTCTTAAAGGCTATGTACACCTTTGGAGTAATTTCTTTATGATTGCATTTAACTTATTTTTGGCTAAAAATCATATTTTCAATTGGTCTTTATTAAAAATATTGAGCTGTTCAGTCACAAAGGGTTAACTGTTTGTCTAGCTGTGTGACTGGTACTTTCACTTTGTGCCAGTCATCTTATTACCCTTATCTGTAAACTACTGAGAGGTCATAAACACTTATTTAAGCCACATTCATATCAGTAAAGTAAGGATTGAGCTTTAATGAGTGTTTATAAGGTCAGAGAGAAGAGATAAACTGTCTGTCTGCTCCTCAGATGACGGAATTGAGAAAAAATCCACAGGCAGCTAGTACAGCTTCTCAGCTCTGTTCACAAAAAGGATTCCATGTTGTTAATAAAGACCAATTGAAAAAGTGATTTTTAGGTCAAAATAAGTATAATGCAATAATACTTTGAAGGCAATGTATACCTTAGAAGGCAATTTTTGCATTTTACTCATTTTTGGCTAAAATAATGTTTTCATTTGGCCTTTATTAAATATTGAGCTGTTCTGTCACAAAGGGTTAACTGTTTTTCTAGCCGTTTGACTGGTACTTTCACTTTCTGCCAGTCATCTAATTACCCTCATCTCTAAACTTCTGAGAGGTCATGAACACTTATCAGTAATCTAAGAACTGATTTATAATGAGTGTTTAGGAGGTTAGAGAGCAGAGAAAAGGAATATGTCAGCTCCTGGTCTGACGGAAAAGACAGAAAAGGCAAAGCGTGCTACTAGAGCATCTCAGCTCTGTACAGACAAAAGGAAGCCATGTTTTTAATAAAGACCAGTTTAAGAAATCATTTTTAGCTCAATATGAAAAAACTACCATTAAAGGTGTACAGTCATGGCCAAAAGTTTTGAGAATGACACAAATATTATATTTTCACATGATCTGCTGCCCTCTGGTTTTTATGTGTGTTTGTCAGATGTTTTTATCACATACAGAAATATAATTGCAATCATATTATGAGTAACAAAAGCTTATATTGACAGTTAGAATGAGTTAATGCAGCAAGTCAATATTTGCAGTGTTGACCCTTCTTCTTCAGGACCTCTGCAATTCTCCCTGGCATGCTCTCAATCAACTTCTGGACCAAATCCTGACTGATAGCAGTCCATTCTTGCACAATCAATGCTTGCATTTTGTCAGAATTTGTAGGTTTTTGTTTGTCCACCCGTCTCTTGATGATTGACCACAAGTTCTCAATGGGATTAAGATCTGGGGAGTTTCCAGGCCATGGACCCAAAATCTCTATGTTTTGTTCCCTGAGCCATTTAGTTATCACCTTTGCTTTATGGCATAGGTGCTCCATCATGCTGAAAAGGCATTGTTGATCGCCAAACTGCTCTTGTACGGTTGGGAGAAGTTGCTCTCGGAGGACATTCTGGTACCATTCTTTATTCATGGCTGTGTTTTTAGGCAAGACTGTGAGAGAGCCGATCCCTTGGCTGAGAAGCAACCCCACACATGAATGGTTTCAGGATGCTTTACAGTTGGCATGAGACAAGACTGGGTGGTAGCGCTCACCTCGTCTTCTCCGAATAAGCTGTTTTCCAGATGTCCCAAACAATCGAAAAGGGGATTCATCAGAGAAAATGACTTTACCCCAGTCCTCAGCAGTCCACTCCCTGTACCTTTTGCAGAATATCAGTCTGTCCCTGATGTTTTTTCTGGAGAGAAGTGGCTTCTTTGCTGCCCTCCTTGAGACCAGGCCTTGCTCCAAGAGTCTCCGCCTCACAGTGCGTGCAGATGCACTCACACCTGCCTGCTGCCATTCCTGAGCAAGCTCTGCACTGCTGGTAGCCCGATCCCGCAGCTGAAACACTTTTAAGAGACGGTCCTGGCGCTTGCTGGTCTTTCTTGGGCCCCTGGAGCCTTTTTGGCAACAATGGAACCTCTTCCTTGAAGTTCTTGATGATGCGATAGATTGTTGACTGAGGTGCAATCTTTCTAGCTGTGATACTCTTCCCTGTTAGGCCATTTTTGTGCAGTGCAATGATGACTGCACGTTTTCTTTAGAGATAACCATGGTTAACAGAAGAGAAACAATGATGCCAAGCACCAGCCTCCTTTTAAAGTGTCCAGTGGTGTCATTCTTACTTAATCATGACAGATTGATCTCCAGCCCTGTCATCATCAACACCCACACCTGTGTTAATGGAGCAATCACTGAAACGATGTTAGCTGGTCCTTTTAAGGCAGGGCTGCAATGATGTTGAAATGTATTTTGGGGGATAAAGTTCATTTTCTAGGCAAATATTGACTTTGCAAGTAATTGCTGTTAAGCTGATCACTCTTTATAACATTCTGGAGTATATGCAAATTGCCATTATAAAAACTGAAGCAGTAGACTTTGTAAAAAATAATATTTGTATCATTCTCAAAACTTTTGGCCATGACTGTACATAGCCTTTTAAAGATTTTGTATAATTTTGCGGGAAAACACATAAACTGATGCTTGTTTTGATTCTGTATCTTTACATTTTGTATTGAATCAGTGATACCATTTATCCATTTAATTATACTTTTTTTATGTTGTTTGTCTGCAGGAAGCATTGTAAGCGTGGGTGATCCCAAAAAGAAGTACACAAGGTTTGAAAAGATTGGCCAAGGGTGAGTATATGAAGAATGCTATCTAGGTTTTTGTTTCATAATTTTGCATGACTGTTGGGCAAAGTAACTTAATTCTAAGGTTCTAGGTTTACTAATTCAGTCTTGCCATGCAGTTTCATTTCTTTTACAAGTTTCTTAAAAGAATTTTCTATATTTTCTGTAATTTACACTGTATGGATAGATCATGATATGTTGGTCACGGAAAACCCCATTAATGACAACTCCAGTAATATATGCTGGATGGGAGTTCTGTGTGTCAAGCAGAGCTTTATGAGGGATCTCTTCTCCCTTATACTGACAGACACTGATAGACAGGGGCGGATTGGCCATAGACTTTACAGGGAAATTTCCCGGTGGGCCGATGCCCAAGGGGACGCCTGGGCCCTCCTCACGGCCGGCCAGTGGAAGTTTTTGGGAATGTATTTTGTGCTACTGGCAGTATTTTGTGATGGACTATGGTATTTGGCTCTGTTGGGGTGGTATAATGTGCCACAATATGGTTTTGCTGGCCCTGCTTTCCATCAATTTTATACCCGACTACAAACGGAGCCACTTTTAGTATTTTTTCCAGGGCCACTTTAAGTTCCCAGTCCGCTCCTGCTGATAGACATTGCTGAGAAGTGTGAGTTCCCTATCCTACCCCTGCTGCGAGTCTTCAGTGGACGCTTTCCTCACACTGATACGCAGTCTGTGTGATCTGAAAATGTTCCCCCTCTCCAATCTCTGATCTGTCGCGTACAATGTCCTTCATCTTCCTGCTGCTATCTCTAATACTGAGAATGGAGAATAAAGCAGAAAGAACACAGCCAGGAGCTGTGAGGAGCTGGAATTCTGTCAGATCTGTGTCACAAGCAACAGCAGATACAGCTATGTGAAGGAGTTAAACACACTCTGCAACAACAAAATTGTTATATTTCTCCATGTCAAATGTGTCCATAGCCTGTAACCCTTACATGCGTCATGATGTACAGTTACAGTATATCATGGTGCAGCGTAAGGAATATTAAATGGTTAAAAAAATCTTATCAAATAAAAAAATTCAAGTAAAAAAAACAACACAATTTTTCCATTGAAAAAAACGCTTTTCAATGGAAAAAACAGCAATATTAAAATCTCCACATAACCACGTCCGTAGCAACCTGCACTGTTGCTTTTGTTAATACCAATGAAAACTACAAGCTGTCCCACAAAAATCATGTCCTCACAAATCTCTGTAGAAAGAAAAATAAAAAAGTCATGGAGCTTACGATGCAAAAACATGTTCTTCTTTTAAAAAAAATAGGTCGTACTGACCTAGAGAATAAAGTTATAGCTTTATACTGAAAATGAAAGTGAAAATTTTGTTGCTGATTATTATTTTTTTTTCCCCCATTCCTCCCCAGAAAGCATCAATAATGTTATGTGTACCCTAAAATGGCGCCATTAAAAACTACAACTTGTCCCACAAAAAAACACAAGCCTTCATATGATGGGAAAAAAAAAAAAAAAGTTACAGCCCTTAGATGAGGACAATGAAAAAAATCTCTTGGGCATTAAGGCCCAAAACAGGCTGGTCACTAAGGGGTTAATATTAGCTCCTTGATATGTCTGTGTACCATGATCTTGCTGTACCACTGTAGAGGCGTTATTTGTTTGCTTCAGTGGAGAATACTGTAATTATGAGATGTCTTACCTGATTTAGCACAGTATATGACCAGGTCACATTATCCCTGCGTCTCACAATTTTGCTATGATTCTGAAAATTCTTAATGTGTCACTATCCATAGAGCAACCTTCACGGTGTGCTGCGGGCGTCTAGCCTTGTACGTGGCATCATCTGACAGCAGATTAGCTCTTTCTTCTAGCGTTCCCTGTGCAGTCTGTCTGGGCAGGGTAAAGCAGGTAATGAGTTTTTGTGAGACAGCCAAGATGTATATTTAGAGCTGATCTAGAAACATATTTATCGAGTTTGTTCCAGAAGACTAAGAGACGCAGAGATACCAGCAGGCAGAGATGTCAACACGCAGAGCACTGCACTTACGGTACACTCGGACCATGGGCAATAGGTCGATTGTTATTAAAGGGGTTTTCGGGGATTTTACTACTGATGACCTATCCTCAGGATAGGTCATCAGTATCTGATCGGTGGGGGTCCGACACCCGGGACCCCTGCCAATCGGCTGTTTCAGAAGGCACCAACGCTCCCGTGAGTGCCGCGGCCTTCTCTTAGCTTTTCCTAGGCCAGTGACGTCACGTTCATCGGTCACGTGGCCTAGGAGCAGCTCAGTCCCATTCAAGTGAATGGGGTTGAGCGCGATACCATCACAGCCGCTGTACAATGTACGGCACTGTGCTTGGTGAGCGGGGAGAAGGTACCAGCGCTCACAGGAATGCCAGTACCTTCTCAAACAGCTGATCGGTGGGGGTCCCGGGTGTCGGACCTCCACCGATCAGAAGTAAAATCCTGGAAAACCCCTATAAAGACGTAAGAAAACAATATATTCAAGAAAGCTGGGAGCCGTCATCCACTGTCATTATGAAGACTATCATATGAGTCCTTTCATCAGGAGCTCCCAGAGATCAGGACAGAGATTCCACTTTAATTACTGCTTCAGTCATTCAGATGAAGGAAATCCTCAGGCAATATAATGGGCCAGGAAGGGAGACTGATAAATGGTTGACTTCTTATCTGTGCACCACCACACGGGAAATTGCACTACATGGGTTAACGGAATGAGCAATATGACATTGAAAGAGAAGCGGAAGACCCTGGTTTTATATTGTCTGCTCAGAACAAATAGTTTTATCTAGATTTATACATTTTTCTGTAACGTTGGAAATTGCCACTTGCTATAACGCTCATGAGGTGAGACTTAAAGGGGTTGTCCTCTCCTTTACTATCGATGCCCTATCCAATTTCCTACCTGTTATGTGCTAACCTTGGCTTCCGTATAATCAGGGGGTGCTGGTTCCACATGCATGCTGGATCCCCTCTGCCTTTTGACATTTCTGGTGCTTCAAAGGTCTCCGCTCATTCAGGGATGCACGTACCAGCATGCATGCCGAGTCCACTCGGCTTTATAGTTACACTAATTAAAATCAACCTATGGGGCAGATGGGCTAATCAGTTCAAAGTGCTGCCCATTGTGTTGGATTGTCAATGCAACCCTCTTCTCCCACTCTTCACACACTGATAGCAACACCGCAGAAGAAATGCTAGCACAGGCTTCCAGTATCCGTAGTTTCAGATGCTGCACATCTCGTATCTTCACTGCATAGACAACTGACTACAGATGACCCCAAAGATAAAAGTCTAAGTGGATCAGATCGGAAGACCTTGGGGGCCATTCAAATGGCCCACGATGACCAATGCTACTTTCCAGGAAACTGTTCATCTAGGAATGCTCGGACCTGACACCCATAATGTGGTGGTGCACCATCTTGCTGGAAAAAACTCAGGGAACGAGCCAGCTTCAGTGCATAAAGTGGGAAACACATCATCATGTAGCCATTTCACATATTCAGTGGCCTTGAGGTTTCCATTGATGAAGAATGGCCCCACTATCTTTGTACCCCATATACCACACCATACCATCAATTTTTGTGTTCCAACAGTCTTGGAGGGATCTATCCAATGTGGGTTAGTGTCGGACCAATAGCAGTGGTTTTGTTTGTTAACTTCACCATTCACATAAAGGTTTGCCTCATCACTGAACAAAATGTTCTGTGTAAACTGAGGGTCCTGTTCTAATTTTTGCTTTACCCATTCTGCATATTCAGTGCGCCGATCTGGGTCATCCTCGTTGAGATGCTGCAGCAGCTGGAGTTTGTAAGGGTGCCATTTGTGAGTAGCTAATATCCGCCGAAGATAAAGAATATATAAAGGCAGCGCCTCATGTGTAGTACCGTCAGATATGTGAAAGAGATAAATAATGGTTGCGCTTACCCCTCTAGTTGTGAAAAGAAGTCACAACCACTTTTGTTCGCTCAGCTGGTATTTCCCGACCAGACTAGCGGGAGTCCCCTGGTGCTGCTGCCAGACAAGACAAGTAGCATCGATTAGTGATCCTTCACTATATATACATCAAGAGGTACGCCCAAAATCAGCCTTTTTTCCCCGCACGTGAGCCAGGGACACTGCATCCCAACTTTTTTTGATCTTGTGTCTATGGAACTAAAAAATGTGACTACATCCCAAAGCGACACGAACCAAAAAAGAAATCTAAGGGTGAATCAAACGCCCTTAAAACACTGAGAAATAATGGAAAAATAATTATACGTCCCGCCGATAAAGGCAGTGGTATAGTTATTCAAAATTTTATAGATTATGAGGCAGAAGCACTGAATATATTAAAGGATACCAAACATTATGAAGGAATTCAGGATAACCCATTCCCAAATCTGAATAAGAAACTAAGAGATTTAATAAATACAGCATATGAGAAGGAATAGATCAACAAAAAAGAAAAAAAACTTTTTATTACCGAGATCCCCATGTATTCCATATTTCTATCATTTACCAAAAATACACAAAAATATAGAAAATCCACCAGGAAGACCCATAATTTCTAATACCGGTTGTGCCACAAGTAATCTATCGCATTATTTGGATCTCTTCCTACAGCCATATGTAAAATCTCTTACAAGTTACCTCCATGATTCCAGCCAGTTGATACGAGAATTAAGTAACATCACCTGGCATGAAACATACGCCCTTTTCAGTATGGATGTAACGTCCCTGTACTCAAATATTCAACATAGTCTGGGTTTACATTGTATACGCGATACATTGTTAGAGGACCATACATTAAATCCAGAACAGATCAATTTTCTATTGGAGGGTCTACAGTTTGTTCTGGAGAATAATTACTTCATTTATAATGATAAAACATATCATCAATGCTGTGGGACCGCGATGGGGACGAAAGTGGCACCGTCTTTCGCCAACCTATTTATGGGGAGACTTGAAAAAGAATTCATCCTTAATCACATCTTAACTGAGAAGTCAATAGTATATTATAAGAGATATATCGATGATTTGTTCTTTATTTGGAAGGGTGATGAACAATCTGCCCAAAGATTCTGTACTAAATTGAACAGTACAAGTTGGGGAATTTCCTTTACCCCTGTCTTCAATAAAACAGAAATGGCCTTTCTAGATATCCTGATCACCGTGGGGGACAATAACAAACTCATTACAAAAACCTATTTCAAAACAATAGATACTAATAGTTATATTAATTTTTCGAGTTTTCATCACAGTAAATGGCTTCAGAACATATCATTTAGCCAGTATAGGCGCATAAGGAAGAACTGCACACTACACTGTGATTTTAAACAGCAAGCAGGAATACTAAAAGAGAGGTTTCTGGAAAAAGGGTACCCCAAAAAATTGATCATTAATGCATTTAATAGATGCTTAGACTTCTCTCAAAAAGATTGCCTACACCCTAAAGAAAAGAAAAAACAATCTCCCAAATATGGGCGTAACTTTTGTTACACAATATAATACTTCAAACCAAATGATACAAAAAATCCTGAAAAAACATTGGCATATCCTTCGGCAAGATCCACACCTAGAAAAACATCTGTCAAAAACACCAAAAATGATATATAGAAGAGCCCCCACTATTAGGAATCTTTTTACAAAGATTAACAAATTAACAAATTGAGATGTAGGAATGAGGAAAAAATACAAATATCAACTCAAAAAGTGGGAAGTTTTAAATGTGGTAATAAACGTTGTTTGTGCTGTCAGACCATTATGCATAACCGCACATGCTTCTCCTCAAAAAAGAACGGCTCCACGTCCCCTATAAAACATCACATGACCTGCCAGTCCAGTTATGTTATTTATCTTATAGAATGCGGATGTGGACTTCAATATGTGGGGCGTACCACACAAGCTTTACATTGTCGTTTAAATCAACATCGACGCAATATCCAGAAAAGGTATCAGAAACATAGTATTTCTAGGCATTGCAGTCAAATGTGTGATAAAGAAAAACATCCAATAACTATTACCCCTATAGATTTTATTCCAGAAAATCCATATAACAGGTTTAATAACCTACAGAAGCGGGAAGTATACTGGATATACCAATTAGACACCCTCTCACCATATGGTTTAAATGAATTGAATGAGACTATTCTCGAACTATGATAACTATCCATTCTTTTCATTTATTGACAAAGTGCTTTATGTCTAGTTCCTCTATCGGAATGATATGGTATTATCTATGTATCCATTGTATCACCTCCTATTATGGATATATACCATCTATGTATCTATGCCCTAAGGTAATTTAGGTTATGTATACACGTACACTAGAGGTAACATTAGGAGAACTGTATAAATAAAATAAAAATAGGTACTAAAATACTGAATTAAAAGAAATAATAAATAATAAGAAAAATAAAAAATAGAAAATAAGAAGGTAAGGAATAAATAAATAATAAAAATTTTTTTTTTTTGTCCTTAAGAGATAATCAACATTAAAGATAAAAGAACCACACAAGCCAGAGGTATCGGCATATGACAGCGCGGCCTGCACTAGAAAGAAGGGCACAGCGCATAAATGAATACACAGTGTGCATATTCATATAAGGCATATAGTGGCTACATGATTTTATACCCAACAAAGCCCACTTACTTTTTGTATTTTGCCATAAACACCTCCATTGGACCCCTGGATTGTCTTGCAGGTCTGGTACTATAGCATTTGAGTCACAGCACTTCAAGCTCCAGGGGGATTACGCAACTAAAAACACGGTATGAGATAGATGCCGATATCGGCACCATATTGTGCTTTCTTTTAAAATGAATTATATTTAATTTTTAACTAATGTTCCATTTATGTTTAGGTTTTAGGATTAAGATTATTATGTATCTTTTACCATTTGTACCTTTTGAATTGTAACTATCAATCACGGGGAATGGAACGCCCACTCTCCTCCTAGGAGGCGTGATATGCGCCAAAAATTGGTTTTAAAACTTGGTGTAAGTTACCAAAAATTGTAACAGTCCTGAGGAAAAGGCAATTCGCCTTTGAAACGCGTTGACTGATTTTTATAATAAAATACAGTACATTTATCTACTGCATCTGGTCCCGTTCCCTACCGACAGCGCCTACAGAGGTGTTCCAATTTTTTTTCCTCCAATTTATCTAATATCCGCCAAAGGGATGTTCGACTGATGCCACTCTCCAGTGCCATGCGGCGAGTGCTACGCTGTGGGCTCTTGCTGAATGAAGCTAGGACTGATGTTTCTTCATTAGTGACCGTTTTCATGCGTCCACTTTTTGGCAAATCCAACACTGAACCAGTTTCACGAAACTTGGCAAGCAGTTTGCTAACTGTAGCATGGGAGATGGGTGGTCTCGTAGGGTGTCTTGCATTGAAATCTGCTGCAATGACCCGGGTACTGCGTTCACCAGACATCAACACAATTTCTATCCGCTCCTCAGGTGTCAATGGCTGTAAACAAAGAGAAGCTTGTAAATAACTCATGAAAGAATAAAGTAATGTTAAAACCAAGCACACCATTGTTTTTCTTGTGAAATTCTCAATAAATTTGATGTCACATGACCCTCTTCCCATTGAAAAAACGAAAGTTGGATCCAAAATGTCCGACTTCAAAATGGCCACCATGGTCACCACCCATCTTGAAAAGTTTCCCCCTCCCATATACTAATGTGCCACAAACAGGAAGTTAATATCACTAACCATTCCCATTTTATTTAGGTGTATCCATATAAATGGCCCACCCTGTACTTTCTTATACCTACCAGAGGGCGTTACCCTAATGACCCATCCCACAGTAATGCACAATACTTGTATGTTCCGCTCATTAGGACTGTATACTCTTCTGTTACTGGTGTGCACACGTGTCATAGCAGCGAGAATTAATAACTTGTTTGTATGTTAACGCCGAAAAATAATAGGGGGTCATTTATTTTATTATTATTAGATTATTTTAGTCATAAAAGTAGTTGCAAGTCCCTTTTTTTACAGCCCTTGTGACAATATTTTGTTGCACGCCTTGTTTTACTCAGTGTTTGGCAGTTCAAGGCGGGGGGGGTGGGGGGTGGGGGGCGTGCTGGGGCAAATTTACGGACATTTACTCCTGGAAACAGATGTGAATGTTGGCAAAAAAAATACTCCAATTGGGGCTGGAGTAGTTTTTCTCTCCTAATTTGTAATGAGGCACACGCCTTGTCATAAATTGGCTAAATCTTACAGCAGCACATAGTTCCTAGCAAGCATAGATCTGCTTTAGATGAGGTTGTCATTTTCTAGACCTCTTGAAGCCTACTGTGGTCCATTCTCCCATCATATGGTGGTGTATCGCTTTCTGATCTGTGGGGGTCCAACTACTGGGATCCCACTGAAAATAACAGGCAACATAACACTAATGGGACAGAGGATGATGTACGTTTCTAATATATTACAGTCTATGGCTTTTTACTGCCCTCCAGTGGCTAAAAGGAGATTGCAACTAATAAAATTTGCCGTATACAGTAACAGGAATTGCACCTGACCATGTACAGTATAAATAATCTGGTTTGTGCATTAACCAAGCAGGAGAAGTGCTGTTTAAGGGAGATTTTGAGATTCTGTTGCTTCTGGGTGATTATTAAAGGGCATCTGTCAGCAGATTTGTACCTATGACACTGGCTGACCTGTTACATGTGCACTTGGCAGCTGAAGACATCTTTGTTGGTCCCATGTTCATATATGCCCGCATTGCTGACAAAAATGAAGTTTTAATATATGCAAATTAGCCTCTAGGAGCAACGGGGCATTGCGGTTACACCCAAAGGCTCTGCTCTCTCTGTATCTACCACCCCCTCTGCACTTTGACAGGGCCAGGTGTGTTCATGTTTTATTTGTCTGATCTTGTCAATCAAAGTAGACAGGGAGTGGCAGTTGCAGAGAGAGCTGAGCCTCTAGGTGTAATGGCAACGCCCTCGTTGCTCCTAGAGGCTCATTTGCATATATTAAAACATCATTTTTCTCAGTAATCCAGGAACATATAAACATGGGACCAACACAGATGTCTTCAGCTGCCAAGTGCACATGTAACAGGTCAGCCAGTGTCATGGGTACAAATCTGCTGACAGATGCCCTTTGTGGTTAGATGGCCTCTCGTGCTTATTTCAGTATAGCGATCATTGGCTAGGGATGTGAAATGCCTAAATACAAGGCTGTAGTATCCTTTAGTACCAGTAATATAGGTGATGAAACCCTGTTTGTGAACTAAATGCTCTTGCCACTGTTTAGGGCCCTGCATTTTACGACTTAGGCCCATGTCTGTGCTTTAACTAGAGTCTTCTTAAGACTTACTGTCTGATTTTCTGTCTGTGCACAGGGCATCTGGTACAGTGTACACAGCTATAGACATTGCTACAGGACAAGAGGTAAGTCGATCACTACACAGTGGTAAACATGTCTCAGCATTTCCATTTTGCGGCTGGATTTTGCCCCTTTTTATGACTATTTTTTCCCTCTGCCATTTTAACGTTTACCTGTAAGCATTGAATGTGCTAATGAGGCTCCTTATCCTTTTTGTCTCTCTCAGGTAGCAATAAAGCAAATGAACCTTCAACAGCAGCCCAAAAAAGAATTAATTATTAATGAGATCTTGGTCATGAGGGAAAATAAAAATTCTAACATTGTGAATTATTTAGACAGGTGAGTGGCCGTGCCTCAATGAGATCATTTCCATATCTATTGTGGGTGGACTGACTGGATGGAGCAGAGCTGGCAGGCAGGACTACATTTCTATCTCTGCTGTATGTAAGGGCTGCATGTTAAAGCTACAGGTCCATAAAAGGGCATAAAACAGCACAAAAAAGGGCCATTTGGCTACTAGGGTCTTATAAAGCATCTGAGAAACCACTATAACCACATGCCATAGCTGCCCGACAGCTATGTGAGTCAGATGATAGGATCTGGTATGTGCACCCTTCAGCTTCATATTCGAAGCAAAACTGGGATTTCTAGTAAACTGTACGAAGATGCATTAGATGGCGGTTTTTATGTTTCTTTTACATGCTGGAAGAGGAATGGAGCAGTTGATATGCTCTGCACTAGTTTTTACTTGTCTTCTTGGTGCTTTGCCTAAGGTTTCTTTCATGCTCGCATTAGGTTTGTCCGGCAGGGGAACAGCCTGCCGGATCTGTACTAACACATGCACACATGCTGCCAGAAGCCCGTTCCCATTCACTATAATGGGGATTGGCCGTAAATGCGGCCGCAGCGTGGCAAACATGCCAAGAGGTGGTCGGACAAAAAACGCAGCATGCAGTTAGTACGGGTCCGGCAGGCTGTTCCCCTTAGTGCTTCCATGGTGTTCCGATCCGAGCCTCCGTTCCGCATCTCAGTGATTGCAGATCCATTGAAGTGAATGGGTCTGTGAAGCGGGCTGCACACGGCCGGTGCCCGTGTATTGCGGACCCGGCATATGCAGGCCACAATACAGGCACAGGCTGGCACCGGTCGTGTGCATGAGGCCTAAGAATGTAGCTGTACACTAAAACATGCAGGATGCACAGTAAAAATGCTGTAATATCTGTGCATTGACTGCACTGCTCTAACTGCCTGTGATGATTGTTGCGCTACAGTTATCTGGTTGGGGACGAGCTCTGGGTAGTGATGGAGTACCTAGCTGGGGGTTCTTTGACTGATGTCGTAACAGAAACGTGTATGGATGAAGGACAGATTGCAGCTGTTTGTCGAGAGGTAAGATGCTGATTTAACCTTTTGTAATTTACAAAGTTTTCTATGTGGTATAATTTGTAAAGTCTGATAATCTTATGCCTGAGCTAACATGTCTGCATCACAGTAATCACAGCTTAAGGGCAAATTCACACGAACTGTGTGAATGGGTCTGCATTAGAGATGAGCGCGCATGCTCGGCCGAGCATGCTAGAGTGCCATTTTTGCATATTTGCGTACGCCTTTTTAAAATTCGGACGCTATTCATACGCATATTTTAATCTATATGCAAATGCGTACGAATAGCGTACAAATTGAATTTGTACGCTATTCGTACGCATTTGCGTATAGATTAAAATATGCGTATGAATAGCGTACGAATTTTAAAATGCGTACGCAAAAATGGCACTCAAGCATGCTCGGCCATCTCTAGTCTGCATCCGTTCCGCAATTTTGCGGAATGAGTGCGGACTCATTCATTTTAACAGGACCTCAAAAGATGCAGACAGCACATGGTGTGCTGTCCGCGTTCTGTAGTTTCGCTTGACGGCCCTGCAAAAAAAAACAGAGCGTGTCCTATTCTTGTCCGGACAACAATAGGCATTTCTATAATGTGCCGCCTGTTCCGTTCTGCAAATTGCGGAAGGCACACTGATGCCATCTGTGTTTTGTGGCTCCGCAATTGTCGGACCGCAAAACACGGCGCAGTCGTCTGATTTTGCCTTAAAGGCTATGTACAATTTCAGGGGCATTTTTTATGATTACATTTTACTCATTTTGGGCTGAAATTTTTTTTCAGTTGGTCTTTATTCAAAATGTTCAGGCATTTCTGAGAAACAAGGGTTAAAAAAAACAGTCCGTTTTCTTTGCATCCCTTCACCTGACAGCTCATGTAGTGCTCTTTATCTCCGATTTCCTGACCCCATAAACATTCATTATAGCTCATTTCTTACTAAACTGATAAGAATACAGCTTAAAGGCTATGGACACCTTTGGGTCAATTTTATGATTGCATTTTGCTCATTTTGGGCTCAAAATCTTTTTTTTTTTTTAATTAAATGGCCTTTATAAAAATCTTTAGCTGTTTTTAACTACAGGGTTAAAAATCAGTCTGTTTGGAGGCTGTCAGTTTCTGTTTTCTGTGAATCCCATCATCTGATGGCTCATGTGTTGCTCTTATATCTGATCTCCTGACCTGACATCGTTTGAAAATATGTTTTTTAGCTCGAAACGAGTAAAATGCAATAATTAAAAAGAATTGCCTCAGAGGTGTTTATAGCCTTTAAATAAGCGCAGATAGCTAATAGAAAAGTGAAGGGGGAAGCAGATATTTCCTTTCACTAGCAGGGATGCTGAAAATGCAAATGTGTATTATGGCTTGGGGGTGAGGATTGCCAACAGCACGATTGTTTTTTTCCACAATGGTTTTTTTGTATGCAATGGTTTTGTTGCCTATTTAACATATGTTCGTTTTCTCAGTGCCTACAAGCCTTGGACTTTTTGCATTCAAATCAAGTGATACACAGAGATATCAAGAGTGACAACATATTGCTTGGGATGGATGGATCAGTTAAACTTAGTGAGTATCAGCTGCCCAGTGTCCAGTGAAAAAACATTTTGCATTAGCCACAAATTCTAATATTAACGGGGTTCTCCAGGAATTAAAGGGGTTGTCCGAGTTATTTTTTTGTTCTTTATATGTTTCTAACTTGTCAGGTATAACAACTTTCCCATATACTTTGTGTTTCTAAAGCTGCTGGTTTCTCAGAGTTGACTGAGGGTCACATGACCTGTGATGTCACCTTATCTCCCTGGTCTGTGATGTTTCGTGGACAAGCCTCAGAGTTCAGATAACAGTTTGTACACGAGACGTCACTGGCCACGCCCCCTTTCTTTGCTGGGTTCCTGCTATCTGCTCTCTCCCTGGATTCCTTCAGATAAAACATTAACCCCTTCAGCCAGAACACACTGAGGGCTCAAGGCTTTATAACAAACAGTAGCTGCAGCAGTGAGAGGAGACAAATGCTGGGCAAGGAGCTATAGAGGAATTGTATTGTACAAAAACAGGTAGGGAGAATTTCCTGTGTGTATCAGCAGTGTCATTGTACAGCTGGGACTTGTAGTCCTACACAAACAACATGCTGCTGAGTATCCCAGCAGGCAGACATGTACTCACAGCACTTATATTCACTGCCTTTGCAGAGGAGGGGGGAGGGGCAGAGATTGTTATTACTGCATGTAAACAAAGGCCAGAAGAGAACCAGGGAAATGAGGAAGATTTTTTTTGCCTAAAACTTGCTGAACGTAGTTATATATTGCTGCCCGTCAGATTTACAGTGCTATATTTTTTTTCCATAACTTGGACAACCCCTTTACGAAAATAAAAATACTTAAATATTAATTTATGATAAATATATTCCCAAATACTTTTCATTAGTTATAATTGCTTGTTTTGTCTGGGGAGCAATCATCAGGAGAAATAAAATGGCCGCTGTCCTAGTTATACAAAACCTGTCCTAATCACACATGAGGACAAGTTACTTCACAACACTGAGGTAAAGAGCTGCCTCATCCTCCTCTCTGCTCTGCTTGTCAGGGATTACGATCCTGAGTACAGTTTAATATGATCTTCAGCCGAATCTCTGTAGGAGTTCATGAGGAGACATGAAGTACAGAGAAGATTTGGTGATGTGGACGATGAGCAGCAGCTCTTGTATGCAGTCTCTATTACCACAGTCTGTCCTGTCCGCTGTAATTCATGTCTCTTCATGAACTCCATTCCTACAGAGATTCAGCTGAAAATCTTATCAGCTGATATTCAGGATCATAATCCCTGACAAGTAGTAGAGGAGGATGAGGCAGCTCAGTAGCTCAGTGTTGTGAAGTAACTTATCCTCCTGTGTGATTAGGACAGGTTTTGTGTGTAATAATAGGACAGAAGACATTTTATTTCTCCTAATGATTGCTCCTTAGACAAAACAAGCCATTATAGCTAATGAAAGGTGTTTGGGAATATATTTATATTAAAGTCATATTTAAGTATTTTCATTTTTTTCATTCCCTGAGAACACCTTTAAGGTAATGCCACACATAGAGCAGCGATGGTGAATGTAAAAATCATGTCGCCATACGATAAGATATACTCATTATTCCAAGCTTCCATACATAGGATTTATTTTGTCATAAGTACCAGTAAATGTTCTTTGTTTTAGAAACCAAAATCACTTGGATACATGTATATAAATATAGGTCGCTTGACTAAAGAATTTTGCTCTCATTTTTATTAAATTTTGGTAAAATGCAGTAGGACATGTGACAGTCGGGTTTTGAAGCTATTGGAGACATAGTGGTCTTACATTTTGTGCTTTTTTTATGTCACCTTTTCAGCTGACTTTGGTTTCTGCGCTCAGATAACGCCTGAGCAAAGTAAACGTAGCACAATGGTGGGGACACCTTACTGGATGGCTCCTGAAGTGGTGACGAGAAAAGCCTATGGACCTAAAGTGGACATTTGGTCCTTAGGAATTATGGCCATAGAAATGGTTGAAGGAGAACCGCCTTACCTTAATGAAAACCCTCTCAGAGTAAGTTTGGTTTATTACTACATTGTTGTGTTTGTTGCACATAGTTTATCCATGTGGCAGCTGCTATTTTCTCTGCCTGAGAAATCCCTACAGGTCAGTACTTGGGGTCCAGATTTTAGTAGGTTCCACTGGGGACATGCCTAAAAGCATGGGTTGGGGCTTTGTTGGTCTACCGGGATCACGCAATGGCAGAGGAAGATATATTATCTAAACTCGGGAAACCATTATAGAAAATACAGGTTTTTAAAATGGAAACAGCCCAGCTGACAAAAAGAAAGCTTCACATATCTGCCCATCAACCCAAAAAGCTTAAAATAAAGCTTCATGAGTAGTATATAAGTAGTATAGTATTACTGCATATTTTATGCTAAGATTACATTTTCTTACACATTAAATAATTTAATCCTATTTACTAAATTTAATCATAGTTGAAAAGGAGCTGTCCCCTCTCCTGATATGTCTGTTTTAGCAACTACTTGCATTCCCCATGTAATAACAATTCTGGAACATCTATTCTTCTGACTCTATGTATTGCTATTCCTTTATTATTCATTCTAGAAGTGAAGAATGAATTGCTATCAGTCTGCCATGAATGTCCAGATGAGTGTTACCAGTTGGGGGTGTGTCTACGCACACTCTGACATTGATGGCACTGATTGGATAGTGTCACACTGTGCAGGGACACACCCCCAACTGGTAACACTTATCTGGACCTTCATCACAAACTGCTAATTCATTCATAACTTCTAGCAGGAATAATACAGGAAAGGCACAACATAGAGCCATAAGAATAGATGCTCCAGAATTGTTATTACATGGGGAAAGCATGCTGTTAATAAAACACGCCATTGTATCCCTCTGAGTGGAGCTTTCTGTGAGAGGTATACATCAGGAACTCCTCCTTGTGTAAGTCCCTGATGGAACACAGTGTGACCACAGCCTCGGTTTCCATTTTATAATGATACTACTGGTTTCTTTTGTGTAAAGGCGTTGTACCTGATAGCAACCAATGGAACTCCAGAACTGCAAAATCCTGAGAGACTGTCAGCTGTTTTCCGAGATTTCCTCAACCGATGCCTAGAGATGGATGTGGACAGAAGAGGTTCTGCCAAGGAGCTTCTACAGGTGATATTTAATGTCCTGTAATGCCATATTATTTCATCATGAGGCTGCGTTCACACATCGTGGCCGCAGCATGTGAACACAGCCTTAGGGCAGTTAAAGTGGCATGATAACAAAATGAATTGCTATTATCAGTCATACTAATCAAATCAGCATGCAGTGTGCTGGACATACATTTGATATGTCCATTTATTTTACAATTGATGACGTATACACCGTATAGGCCATCGCTTTCTGATGGGCAGTGGTCTGACACCCTGCACCCCTGTGGATCCGCTGTTTCAGTGAAGCTCTGTTGTTGAAGCTACTCTGAAACAGCTGGTCAGTGGGGGTGTGGGGTGTCGGACCTCTGCAGATCAGATAGTGATGGCCGATACGGAGGATAGCCCATCACTTGTAAAAAGCAGGATCCCTTTAAATTATTTTGTGTGAGTTCTGCATAGTCATATCCAGAGGACAGTGATGCCAGAGAAGATTGAAACATCAGTTATCATTGCTGCAAAGACATTGCATTATCAGTAAAGGTAGCGTTTGTGTTTGTCATTAATGTGGTGCTGAAAATCTTCATATTCTTTTCTTGTAATGGACATCAAATAAGGGAACAGTTATTCCCGATAGTTGGCCCGTATAATCGTGCTGCCGATAAACAAGCAAATGCTCATTTTTCGGCTGATTGCGTCTCTAACTCAGAATGAAAGAGGCCTGATTATTGGCAGCACACCTTCCGGTGTACTCGGGAATTTGCTTCTGATCATGAATATAACTGAATGGGGAAAGATCAATCCTTCCTCCCCAATATATTATGCCCTGGCCTGCGTAATAGGCCAGAACAAATCAGCGTCAAACAATGTGTTTATTCTTGATCAGTTCTTGTCCTGCCCCAGTATCAGACAGTGTCAGCCTGCGATACTGCGATCTACTGCACCAATGGAAAACAGTCTGTAGAACAGTTGGTGTGTTTGTTAGATGTGCATGACCAAAATGGTGGCAGCCACACCTCCAAATTCATACTGCAAAAACAAAAGACAAAGTTAATCGACACGTCCTGTAAAATAGGTGTGCGTCACCAAGTACGGGTAAACACAATTTAACGGCCCTGTGCTGACATAAACTGTAAAAAATTATATGAGGTACTTGGCAAATCAAAATCATTTGTGCCCATCCACCACGGCAAGGTGACACCTTTATGGATGGAAACCTACTCTATATGATACCTCTCTCTGCCAACCAGCAGGCCTCAAATGAATTTTGATGCCAGCTGGCAAAGAGAGGAGTCATGTACAGCAGATTCAGTATACATGTGGAACCTGCTTTCCCTGAATTAATTGGAGGCCCTTTGGTTGGCACAGAAAAAGATATCATAGAGCATAGAGTAGGTTCCTATCTAGAATGAGATCACCTTGCCATGGCGGATGGGCACAAACAATGTTGATTAAAATATATTTGCTAAGTGTCTCATATTCATTCTATTTAGTGAACGTATCAGCAGTTAGTATATTTTATGTTTGCAGAGTGCTGTTGCATTGTGTTTGTTCAAACTTTTGTAGTGTCAGCGACGCACACATGTGCATTCACTGCTGACTGACTTTGTCTGTTTTTGCAGTATGCATCATATGCATACTGCATTGTGGTTTACCTATTGCAAAACACAGCAGTAAACCACTGAGAGACCCCTAGGCATGTGATGTGTATTCCCCGGGGCACAGATAGCCCAGACTGAGAATCTAGGAGACCTTAGGGTTTATTACAGTCTTGTGGTCCAGCTATTGCACTAATCTTTCTCCTACACCAATACATTGTTATAAACTTCAGCTGGCAGCAAGCAGATATATTGAGAATTTTATATTAAATGAATAAGTAAATGTACACAATGAATAAAGAGGCTTTGAAAACCTAAGCAGTCAAAAAAATTAAATGGGGTTGTTTATTAAGACCGGCGATTTATGTGCAGGTCTTAATACCCATCCTGCGCTGGCGGTGGATGCGCCTAAGTTACGTAGAGGCGCAGGTATCTACATAACTTAGGCACATGTTCAGGCAGAGTACAAGAAGCTTACACCTATGCTAGCTCCCTTGGTGGCGTATATTTAAAGGAGTCTATTACCTACTTTTCACCAATATAACTAAGAGCACTGCCCCACAGAAATTGCAGACACATCCCAGACATACCTGTGTGCACTATGTTTCTGTATTCTATGTCCAGGAAAAGCACTTTTATTCTGCAGGAAAACAGCTCCCAAGTACCCAGCTGAAAGTAACAACTTTCACTCCTGACTCAATTTCTAACCACTATATCTTCTGATATTCTGGATATAATGCTATAATTCTGGTAGCGTTTGAAAGGTTGGAATGCCAGCTTTCATAAAAGGTCAGGACCATTTTTCTATCTGCTACCAATCTTAAGATATGAGCAGCTAAAGCAGCCCTCCCCTCTTCAGTCTGGTTTGCTTTAGGCACTTGCAGCAGCAGAGCTAGGCAATTAGGAGCTGTTTTCCAGCAGAATAAAAGTGCTATTGGTGAAAAACTGGTGACAGACTCCCTTTTAAGCCATTTATTATGCCGCAAACAGGCATAGAAAGGGATAAATCAGGCAGGTCTGCTACTTTCCCCACCCACGCCACTCCCCCTTATTCCACCACTTCGGAAAAAGTGGCGTGAGCGGGGAAAAGTCGCAGATTCGGCTGCAAATCTCCAACAAAAGTATGCCAAAAAGTGGCGTACTTCACATCATAAATGACCTCTGAAATCTTTAAAATATGAATTTAGTCAAGGCCCCGTTTTGAATAAAAAAAAAAGTGATGTCACTTGACCAATTGCTGCGAGCTGCGTTGGAAACTTGGCAAGCCCGTCTTTTGCAGGTAGCTTTACATATGACTGGGCAGCCGTGTAAGACAGCATGCTGGTGTAGGACCTGGTGAATTTACTGCATTTAATCTGCCAGGCATATATCGCTGGTATTTAATAAAGTAGGATGCGGACAGTTATGATCTCACTGCAGGACTTTTCTTTTAGTTTGTGGAACTGAATCTTTTTCAAGCAGCTGTTATGTCATAAAAACTAAAGACAGGATGTCGTAAAAGTATGATAGGAATCGTAAAAGCTGAATTATGAAGTAATGTGTTGTGGTGGCATTGTCAGCATCTTTTCCTAAAGTCGTTGTGAAACAGTTCAGTGTCTCATGAAACCTTCCATTTCACTCAGGGACTTCTTATACTTATTGTGCTATAGCTCTGGCACACTGTTCTAGGAATATTTCCAGTATGTGTCTGTGTACCCCGCACTGGGCCAGTGGGACCTTCACCACAAATTACGGTATGTCCAAAGCCAGACTGCAATTGTATAACTAGGATTCTTTCTGATTGCCTTGCAGCATCCATTTTTAAAACTAGCCAAGCCTCTTTCTAGTCTGACTCCATTGATTATAGCAGCAAAGGAAGCCATTAAGAACAGCAGCCGCTAGCTACGCCGGACTCGAGCTGTAGCCTTCACACGAGAACACAGAACTCAGCAGAATCTGAAAACCTCATCCCCTCACAGCAGGATTAACCAGCTACTGTCCTGGGGAAACATACCCCACCATGATGCACCTACTCGTGTCTTCTTCTACCTGCCCTCTTGGATTCCTCAAACTCAAGATTTTTTGTTTTTTATTGTAAGTAGGAACGGGACTTCAAATTCTACATGGCACGTTACAAAGAAATGGTGCTGCACGTCCGCACGTTAATCCGCTGCAGAAACTTTCCGTAGATGGGTTGTACTTTCATAACGGACGATTCATTTTCTGTCTGGTTACTTCTTTGCTTTGTATTAAAAGAGAAAAAAAACCTGAAAAAAATGTTTCTGCATTTCCAAATATGCAGCATCTGTAACAGGTCTGAGGGTCTTTGTAGGCCTCGAATCCCACTTATTCTACTGGTCTCGCGTCCCTGTTTTCAGTACAGGGTCTGTTTACTTACGGTACAATTTGCATGTGAGAGCAACCATTCATCAAGGGGAAAGTACAATGTGTTGTCTGTGACGCAGCCAGATTAGATCATACCACATGGAGACCATTACGCCTCCGGAGAAGTATTTGGTACCTCCCCAGGCTTTGCAGAGATTAATAAAGAGGAAGGAATATGGCACAAATATTGTCTGGAAATATGTGGCTCAGTTTGATACTGTTCACTTTTTTAGTGCTGTTATTTTAGCAGATAAGAAGACTTTTGTGGCCAAGCATTCACTTTTAGAAGATGATGAAATAGGCACCTATAGTCTACACTCAGGGGACGCAGCCATCTTGGGCTTAACCATCTGCTAGGGTTTTCCAGGTTGCTAATTGCCTAGGGACAGAAATTATATTTATAAAATAAATTATATTCGCTACCACACTAGTCACAAAGTGGGTCGGTGAAGTTACAAAATGGCTGATGACACTGTGTATAGGCCGCATGCCTTGTGCGAAGGTGACTCTTTGGTGAATCATGCTAAAGGACAATGAAATAATTCTCTAATTGTTATTACTTTTTTTTTTTTATAAGCACCAAAGACAAAAATAGGCTAAAAAATTGGTAATTGTCCACCTACTGAAATGCTGTACCTTTTGTCATAATTTGAGAAATTCCTGTATCAAAACGGTCTTGTTTCCTACCGCAGCCGAGTCCATGTCTCATGCTTCTTCAAAAAAAAAAGTTTAATACATGAGGTCCCTAGTATTTGCTCAGTGAAAGGCTGTAATGGGCAGGATTTACATTTTAAGGGTGGCCATGCACATTAAATTTGATCAAAACTGATGATTTCAACCAAAACGAATGCTTGTAGGTTGCAATGTAACAAGGAACGATGATTTCAGCCGACCGATGAGCGACCATTATCATCTGAAAAGAAGTCGACCGTGTTTAATATTTTCATCCAATAGTCAGATGAAAGATCTTCCATTCAAAGAAAGGTCATACAAGGATGAAAGACCTTTCTTTGAAAGAACGTTCCCAGAAAGATTGTTCATCCATCATCTGGTTTCATTGACCATGTATGGGCCGTTTGAACAACTGTAAAGGCCGGTATGGACTAAAGTGTTTATGGCCGTGTCTGTGAAGTGAACGTTCCCCAGATGTTTTTTCAACTGCTGTTCAACCAGCAACCAACCTCTAGGTAATGTGTATGGCCACCTAAAGTGCCCTTATTAGGGGAACCATTAGTGCCATGTTGGTTCAGCCAGATGATGAGATGAGTGGTGTAAATGACAGAACGTAGAGCTGAAGTCATCCAGGAGGCTCCTACAACTAGAGGTTATCTCCTGGAAGAGCTGGCAAGTCCTCCTATATAGCGCATTGAGAGCTGCTTGCTCTTGGACAGCAGCTCTCCATAAGCCGTGTATGTGCTGTATCATCCCCAGCGCTCATATGTGCTCAAAGGGGGGTGTTATGCGTCATTAAAGGGACATGGCTTGCATGGGAAAGGACAGCATGGAGTTTGAAAAAGGATTGTGTCCATGCTTGAAAACGTTTACAGCAATGCTTTGTTGGCAAGTGTGGATGAAGTTTGAAATATATTGAGCTACAGTAAAAAAAAAACATTATAACATCTTCAACTGAGCGACAGAAACATTGACAGAGTGTGCAGAATCTTAAAGGGTCTGGGATTCAGATTTCAAAATTCATTGTAAGTGACTAGAAGTAACATTTTAGCAGAGATGTTACTTAGACCATTATGTGGAAAGGATGAGCTGGATTTAGTCCCAGAATCGTTGATTGATCTCCATATTCAGTACTGCAGGGAATGAAGAAGAGCACATAGTAGATACAATATACAACGTCATTGTGTATAGTTTGGCGGGGCAATGGACATGCCCGGTCCACAGTAGTATGAGCCCTTGATACTCTGCAGCTTGCCCCTATGGGTCATAGCGTAAAGGGGACCCTTTTTTTAAATTCAGGGGAAGTGTAAAACAAAATGCAATCTAGTGTTGCTAGATGTAATATTTTACATCTCCCAAAGAACATTTAAAATGAAACGTAGAAAGAGTTACTCGTATTGGAATAGCACAAAGAGAAGAGCATGGCAGTTTTAAAAAGGTGAGCGATATCGTGAAGACGGTACAAAATGAAAAAGATAAAAATAAAAGGATTATTAGATCTGGGCCCCACATTCCCGCTTGGATGGTACGTTTTGTCTGGAATCTCCACATTCACACTTATGTACCGTATTTGGTACCGTGTTACTGATAAGGTACATTTTAGGGTATGGCCACACATAGCAGCTGCTGTGGATTTTACCTCATTTTCTCAGCAGAAATTTTCTGTGTATTTGCTACAAGTTTCCCCCGTGCAGATTTAAATCCGCACCACAGGTCAATTTATGTTGCAGAATTTTTTCGCAATGCGTGGATGTGGATTTCTTTCAATCTCATTCACTTTGCTGGTACTGTAAAATGCTGATTTGCAGCACAAATGTCTCATCCTATATTTATTTATGACTTATTTCTTAAGTTTCTTTTTGCTTTTTATTCCTTTTATTTGGTCGTTATGCTATGTTCTGCACAGTTCTGTATTTTTTTGAATGTTCGGCTTTGCTTAGGGTTTTTTTTATTTCATAAATAAAAAAAAGATTGCAGGCTTTCTATGAGAATCAAAATAATGAAAATGACACCAAAAAGGGCAGGAGAAAGCAGTCAGACCAAATTCTATAAAATATTTCCTGCGTTTCCCGCTATGACTGTGGTAAAGCACTATTCTTCAGTCATGTGAGCAGCTCTGTGCGCTTTTATAGAGGTTCTGATTTCTGTTTCATCACTGTTACCAGCCTGAAAAAATGTGGAGTTTATGACATGATTGGTGAAAAGTGAAGAAAGCAGCAATCTAAACACTTCCAATATTGCTCTTAACAGATCTGCTTTAGTATTTTGTTTTCCTCATTCTAGACCTCAGGAACCGTCAAAGCACTTTGATGTTCCTTATGGATAAGTTGTAATAAAACTTAGAAGAATGGTACTGTATCTGGAAATATGCCTGTTTCCAGTTCATTTAGATTGGTCATTTACCAGTAAAATGCTGGTAATGTTTCAGGTCAATTTTCAAAAAAGATGGGACTATAGATAAAATGCCTAAATTAATATCATGTCCAATTAATGAAGAGCTAGGCGAGAGTCTTACACATCCAATTACACTATTAGTCTATTCTCATACTCTAGGCACCATGCACACATGCATCCTGGGGTTCTTTCATCTTGGGACAGAACCTATCCTGTTTTTGGCAATTAAAAGGGTTGTCTGAGATATTTTTACTGATGACCTCTGGATAGGTCATCGGTATCTGATCGGTGGGGGTCTGACACCCGAAACTCCTGGTGAGTAGAAGTTTGAAAAGGCATTGGCACTCGCGGCCTTCTCCCTGCTCACCAAGCACAGCACCGTCCATTTGATGACTGTGCTTGGTATCGCAGCTCAGCCCCATTCATTTTCCATGGGGCTGAGCTGCACCTAGGATATGTGACCAGTGAATGCAATGTCGAATCGCCTAGGCTAAGCTGGAGGAGGCCGTTGCACTGCAGAAAACACCAGTGCCCTCAAACAGCTGATCAGCAGGGGACCCAAGTGTTGGACCCCCTTAATCAGATACTGATGACCTATCCAGAGAAAACATATCTCGTAAAACCCCCTTAAGGATAGATTGGAGAGTAGAAGTCCTTAATGCAAATGTACAATGTAGTCTAATAGCTACTGGTTGACTACATTTAGCAAAAAAATGGGTCAAAAAAGAGACCAATTCAGTCAATAGTTTTTTTGTTTTTGTTTTTTTAATTGGTTTTAATGAATATGTGTGAAGGGCTGTCACTGAGCCAGTTGCCCCCGATGTTTTAACCATAATTTAAACACCTATGAATAGGGGGAAAGCACCATGTAGTATCCAGATTTTTTTGTAACCCGAACTTTGTATATGTGCAGCATCATACTGAGCCAAATGTTACTAGCAGACATTTACTACATATGATAAATGGTACAGTTGTAATAGAAATGCCCCCTGTTGAATTCCTTTACTGTAGATACGCACTGTATGATCTATAGTACACCCTTTCACGAGTTCTGTAAGTTGGGGATAAAATCGTAAGGAATTGTACTCGTATAAAAGTGTCACTTTGTATTCCACGTCCTCAGATCATGTCTCATCCAGCAGGCGTCCAGCTTCTGTATACGTGGCCATTCTGTCACCTGAAAACGATACCTGTACATCCACATCTGGAGTTCTAGTTTTACAAGTTCTGACTGAGAAGTATATTCACAGGGTACCTGTTTTTTTCCAGTACTGTGACGGGACAGTTTGTCAATTTTTGCTAAATTTTCTTCCAACAAAAAACAGGCTTAAGAAAAGAAATCTGGTGTTATAAATATAATATATCCCCATTGTCTCTCTCAACTGTAACACATTTGCTGTACATTCCTCTTTTTTAGGGTGTGTTATCTGTAAAATACAAAAATGTGTAGTGATATCATTCTGTAACTTTTTGGAGATTTTTTTTTTTAATTGGAATTAAGTTATTTATGTTGGATATACGCTGAGAATACAGGATGGTCTGAATACCTCAGTGTCTAATCTTTCCTTTTTTTAAAGAAAAACAAAAAGAAAAACTAAATCTTTTGCATTTTATTTTGGGACATTTAAGTTAATTTAAATTGTGGTTGAAGCAATAGAAAATTGAAATATGGATTGTGCATGACTGTGTCTTGAGTGTAAAAATATTGCAGTTTGAAATCTGGACCTGCAGTATTGTGAATAAAAGTTAGAAATGCCATGGTTTGGGGCTATTAATTTCTTTAATCTTTATGCTGATGGTGCACACAGGAGACATTGAGGGTAATGGTGTAGGGCAGTGGTGCCCAACCTGCGGCCCTCTAGCTGTTGTAAAGCTACATCTCCCTCCATGCCCTGCTGTAGGCTGATAGCTGTAGGCTATCAGAGCATGCTGGGAGTTGTAGTTTTGCAACAGCTGGTTGGGCATTCCTGGTCTAGGCCAAAAGAAGGGAGGAAAACAAAAGTAGAATAAAACATTTGAAAGTATATAACTATGTTAAAGCCAAACGTACCAGGAAACCTTTGGGGGTCAATATTTTATGATTGCATTCCACTCATTTTGGGCTACATTTTTTCTCTTTGTCGTTATTAAAAATTTTCCGTTTTTGTCATAAAGGGTTAACTCTTTGGCCCCTTTCACACGAGTGAGTTCCACACATTGGACTCAGAGAGTGTGTCAGTGAGAGCACCCGTACTGACCTCCCAGCACTGACTGTGTTGCATAGCATTATACTGATTCATGATGCTATGTAACCCTTAAGGTTCTGGAATGTATTGGATAACACTGACATTATTGTTTAGACATGAAATACTGATATGCTATATGTGTTCCAAATGGAGCTAACTCTTTACACTTCATTGAGGACCTTGGGACCAGAAAAGCCTGGGTTTAAAAGATGCTAATCTTCCGGTCCTGACAACCATGAATGGCAGCCATTAAAAGGACCTGTCATCTCTCCTGACATGTCTGTTTTAGTAGCTACTTTGCAATCTCCATGTAATAACAATTTTGGAGCATCTTTTTGTATAACTCTGTTTTGCCATAACTCTTTTATTCTTACTAGAAGTTATAGAGTAAATTACCAGTAGTCAGCAATAAAGGTCGATCTGGTTGTTACCAGTAGTGTGTGTGTTCCTGCACAGTCAGCTACTACCATCAGTGATTCGATAGTGTCAGACTGTGTGTGGACACGTTACCAACTCATAACATCCAAATTGACCTATATTCCAGGAATAGTAGGAATAACAGAGGAACAACACGCCATAAAGTTATATGAAAAGATGCTCCAGAACTATTACATCGGGAATGCAAGTAGTTACTTGGCGACACATCCTCTTTAAGGGTCCATTCACACTACTGTAAGTATTCTGCGGAATGTACACAGCCAGCCCTATAATAGCAATGCCTATTTTTGTCCACAATTGTGGACAACGCATGCGGACAGCACATGGTGTGGTATCCACATCTTTTAAGGCCCCATTGAGATGAATGGGTACTTATCCGTCCAATGCATATGGACCCACAAAGACAGTCGTCTGAATGGACCCTAAGGGGAGTCTGTCACCACCGCAGTATATTTTAAACAGTTTCCAACAGACTGCAGTTCTAATACTCGGTTTTTACTCCCTAAAAACTGTTTTTAATTAAATAATGCAAATTAGCATAAAAGAGCCTAAGGGCTCAGAGCCCGGATGCACCCATTCGCTCTTTCCTCTCTGCATCTTTACACCACCTACCTCCGATAGTCCGATTCCAAGGTCATCAGACTACTACTGGAAATCTCGCGCAGGTGCACTTCTCAACTCTGTCTACGGCTGTGCCTTCTATGGGCAGTGGCGTCAGCAACTGAACTGCACATGCGCGGGAAGGGTGCACAGTTAAGTCTACCCAAAAGAGGAGATTGAGTGACAGGAAGAAGTAGTGTGGACGGAGCTGAGATGTGCGCCTGGGCAAACTGATCTTGCATGTATGTGAGAAAATCCCACCATTGCTTTGCAACATGAAAGCACTTTAAAGAACCATCAAGGAGTTACCACTGAAGATCTGACGTGTTCATTGATTGACACTGACCTTGATTTACAATGTTGTGTCAGATTTTCAATAACTGAAATCTCCAAGCAGTGCCAAAAATGAATTAAGAGTCCATTCATTCTGGAAATGACAGGCGGTCCGAGATCAGGCTTTAATATATCTCTGACATAAGATAAGGGATTGTCACCTAGTGCTGCACAAACCTGTAAATCTGCACTGCTATAGACCATAATAATATAGATTTATGTGTTGTTTATGGTAAGTGCAGACACTATGAACAGTTGGCTGGCTTTACAGCAAAATCACCATCCTGGCACGCCCGGAGTCAAGATAATGCTGGCTACATCTGAATTTAGTTGTCTCCTATTTTCTGTATGGGGATTAAAAAAAAGAATATTTCCAGCTATTTCTTATTTTAAAGGAAAGTACAATAACAGTAGAATACATGCATTTCTTGATCCTCTGGAGGTTTAAGAGGCTTTAAATGAAGGAATATCTGATAATGTTAAAAATAGTTTTAATATTCAGTACATGTTTAATAACAATTTTTACATATACCTGTATGACAAAGATACTATATAGAGATGAGCGAATTTCATGTTATGAAATTCATTCACTCTTCGTTTGGTGGTAAAAGCAGAATTGCGTTGATTCCACTACCACGGACCATAACGCAGTTCTATGATGGAATGTATGTTATTCTTTCCATCACATTAGAAGTCTATGGCCTTCATAACGGATCCCCAGCATAAACGCTGCTTGCAGCGGTTTTGTGTCCATTATGGGAACGCAACGGAACAGAATGCATTCTGGTGCACTCCATTCCTGTTCCGTTTTGTCCCCATTGATAACGAATGGAGACAAGACGGAAGCGTTTTCCTCCAGTTTTGAGATCTAGTGACGGATCTCAAAACCCGGAAAGGAAAACGCAGATGTGAAAGTAATCTAATAAAGGGGATTTCCAGGATTAGAAAGATATGGTTATTCTTCCAGAAACATCTTCACATCTGTCCACGGGGGTGGATTAGGAGCTTAAAGTGGCCCTAGAAAAAAAATTAAAAGTGGCCCAACGTTGTAGGCAGGCCCAAATTAACAGAAGGTGGGTAGTAGTTGGAGCCAGCAATACCATATTGCAGCACAAAATACTACCCTAACATAATAAAATACCACAGTGCAGCACAAAGTACAGTCATGGCCAAAAGTTTTGAGAATGATACAAATCTTAATTTTTACAAAGTCTACTGCTTCAGTCTTTATAATGTCAATTTGCATATACTCCAGAATGTTATAAAGGTGATCAGCTTAACAGCAATTACTTGCAAAGTCAATATTTGCCTAGAAAATGAACTTTATCCCCCAAAACACATTTCAACATCATTGCAGCCCTGCCTTAAAAGGACCAGCTAACATCGTTTCAGTGATTGCTCCATTAACACAGGTGTGGGTGTTGATGAGGACAGGGCTGGAGATCAATCTGTCATGATTAAGTAAGAATGACACCACTGGACACTTTAAAAGGAGGCTGGTGCTTGGCATCATTGTTTCTCTTCTGTTAACCATGGTTATCTCTAAAGAAACACGTGCAGTCATCATTGCACTGCACAAAAATGGGCCTAACAGGAAGAGTATCGCAGCTAGAAAGATTGCACCTCAGTCAACAATCTATCGCATCATCAAGAACTTCAAGGAGAGAGGTTCCATTGTTGCCAAAAAGGCTCCAGGGCGCCCAAGAAAGACCAGCAAGCGCCAGGACCGTCTCTTAAAAGTGTTTCAGCTGCGGGATCGGGCTACCAGCAGTGCAGAGCTTGTTCAGGAATGGCAGCAGGCAGGTGTGAGTGCATCTGCACGCACTGTGAGGCGGGGACTCTTGGAGCAAGGCCTGGTCTCAAGGAGGGCAGCAAAGAAGCCACTTCTCTCCAGAAAAAAACATCAGGGACAGACTGATATTCTGCAAAAGGTACAGGGAGTGGACTGCTGAGGACTGGGGGAAAGTCATTTTCTCTGATGAATCCCCTTTTCGATTGTTTGGGACATCTGGAAAACAGCTTATTCGGAGAAGACGAGGTGAGCGCTACCACCAGTCTTGTCTCATGCCAACTGTAAAGCATCCTGAAACCATTCATGTGTGGGGTTGCTTCTCAGCCAAGGGAATCGGCTCTCTCACAGTCTTGCCTAAAAACACAGCCATGAATAAAGAATGGTACCAGAATGTCCCCCGAGAGCAACTTCTCCCAACCATCCAAGAGCAGTTTGGCGATCAACAATGCCTTTTCCAGTATGATGGAGCACCATAAAGTGCCATAAAGCAAAGGTGATAACTAAATGGCTCAGGGAACAAAACATAGAGATTTTGGGTCCATGGCCTGGAAACTCCCCAGATCTTAATCCCATTGAGAACTTGTGGTCAATCATCAAGAGACAGGTGGACAAACAAAAACCTACAAATTCTGACAAAATGCAAGCATTGATTGTGCAAGAATGGACTGCTATCAGTCAGGATTTGGTCCAGAAGTTGATTGAGAGCATGCCAGGGAGAATTGCAGAGGTCCTGAAGAAGAAGGGTCAACACTGCAAATATTGACTTGCTGCATTAACTCATTCTAACTGTCAATATAAGCTTTTGTTACTCATAATATGATTGCAATTATATTTCTGTATGTGATAAAAACATCTGACAAACACACATAAAAACCAGAGGGCAGCAGATCATGTGAAAATATAATATTTGTGTCATTCTCAAAACTTTTGGCCATGACTGTACTGCTGCCCCCGCTGCAGTATTCAACTATATCACTGTCCTAAGGATAATAATACGGTTGAATTCAGGAGGGGACCTATGGCTGCTAGCCAGGTGCCTGGTATCTAATGCTTCTAGCATTTATTACCTCTAAGAACATCTGATCGTTATGTAGGCAGCCGTGAGGAAACTAGAGTAAGTGATGCCAAGTCTGATTGTGTAATTTTTATCTTCATACTCACTTGCATCCTGACGCTGTGCTCCAACATACCAGCAGTAATATGCACTGACAGGACTCCTCTGAGTCCTCTCCATTATGTGATTGAGCACATGAGTCCTCTCAATGCATATTACTGCTGGTTTGTTGGAGCACAGCATCAGAATGCAAGCGAGTATGAAGATAAAAATTACGTTACCAGACTCTGCACCACCTACACTATACACTGCTTACTCTAGTTTCAGAACTGGCAGATTCCATTTAAATAAGATCAGTTGCAGGCAGCTATATGAACAAGTACAGGTATGTCTGCTTGGTTAAAAGGTACAGTATGTACAGCTTTGGTTATGGAAAAATGTTTGCCAAGTTTCTATTTACCTAGAGTGATTGCACTTTGCATTGGTTGATTTCAGTATCTTTTTATTTTTATGATCTGCTTTCTATGTCATGCCTGCTTATGGACCTACAAATTCAGAGTTTAGTTGGTGTTTCCCGTGAAGCATAGAGCTCAGAAGTCTCCTCCTGGATATATAACATGATGTGGGAATGACACTTGCTGTAAATGCAATAAGCAGTAATACATTGGCCTTTTCCACATATAACTCATAAGCTGCCAATAAATTACTCTCTAAACCAAAAAATCTAAAAGAGAATAACGGATTTAATTTGTGTATTAAAAGAAGTATCACATTTGTTAAGTTTGATTTTTACAATAATATCTAATTACAGACATATAAACAAGTACAAATCAATGACATATAAAGAATAGAAAATGAATTGCTCCATTACAGGCACCGTATATAACCAATATAATAATGATTATAAGAAATGCTTACAAAATTCAGGTGATGACCTTATTCATACAGTCAGTGTTTGGTCAGTAATTTCCATCAGTGATTGGGGTGCAAAAACAGGAGTGGATCCTAAGGTATAATGGAAGTATTTGCCCCTCTTCTATGTTTTTAACTCTCACCTGGTTTTGGCTCTCAGTCACTGATGGAAATCACTGACCAAACACTGATGTGTGAATAAGGTCAATGTCTATTGAAAAGATTACTGTTCTCACTATTATCATTACTGTTTTCTTACTGTATATATCTTTCTGTCTATGTATGTTTTTAATGAATGTGTTCTTATTCATTTCTATATCCGTGATGAGAGTTTATTGACAGAATAAGTATAAACTGCAGTAGTATATTAGAATACTAATCTGCTCCGACCACAGACTCTACCACTGTGCTCAGGAGTAGGTTAGCAAGAAGAAAGGCGGAGTGATGTATGACTACAAGATTAGACTATACACCAGTAACCATAGAGAGACATGGGTCTGCATAGAAGCTGCATACATATAGCGGTAAGTTGTTACAGGGTTTTTTTGTTTGTTTTTTTAGATTCATTGAAACAAAGTAAAGTGCGGATTGAAAAGTGAAAAGAACTGTAACTGTTCTATTTTCTGTAACTGTCTCAGGGCAGGTTCACGTCTCTGTTAGGACCCTCCCCCCATAAAAGATTTAGTCAAAAACAGCTGAGAGAAAAGTCCTGCATGCAGAACTTTTTCTCCTCTCCTCTAAAAAAAAATAGCATTCTCCAGGATGGAAACCTGGCATTTTTTTCAGGACTCTGCAGCGATTCAGAGTTCTGGATTCCGACGACAACTCTGTAGGCTAAGCAGAGTGATAAAGAGGTAACAGAAGAAGCTCTATATGGTTTCCGTCGCACTCATTGCCTGTGTAGGACGGTAAAACAAAACAATAAAATCACTTTATTAAAAAATAAAGGCAGATACCCTCTAAAGGAATATTAGCGGCAGGCAGATGGGACCTGTGCCAAGAAAGTTAAGTCAGTGTGAACACTTCTTGTTCACGCTGGGTTGCTTAAGTTCCAGAACACAGCAATCTGCAATGGGGCGTGCTATCGATATGGTCTATTATGTTGGTATAAGCCAGACCAGGTCCCTAAAAGTACAGCACATGCACAGCCAGTAGCGTACCGATGCAATGTAGTATATAATCAGTCACTATTGAGGTGAGGGCAGTATCGCTAAGCACAATGTGTCAGTACAATAGTGTTATGTAACGGGGACTAAAACCAGCAGTTGTTCTGTCAATCCTGAACAAAAGCAGATACTGTACGGGGTAGAGACCGCTCAACTAAAGGAATCCTATTCTAATCTTCGCGTTTCAATTAGTTCAATGGCGAACATCTCATCAGGAAACAGAAGGAAAGACTGCGATTCCCTAATGTAACGCCTATCTGTTCCCGTGTGCAATAATAAAAAATGTTAAAAAAATGCTCCCAAGGTGTACATAGCCTTTAGGGTATATGAGGCACACTTCTAAACATCTCCAGGACTTAATGAAAAAAAGGGTAGAAAAAACTTACGGACTTCAACTGTGAAGCCTCTTCCATTATTTCCTATGTGATTTAAAAATGTTACATGGAACAAAGGAAAGGCACAGGGACGAAGTGGTGTATTAATGACAGATAACTGACGTGAATACACTGACAAAACTTTGGGTGTAAATGGCTTCAAAGTTCTATTTTATCTATATTTTATCAGATTTCCTCTCAAAAATCTACTGGTTCAGTTTTAGGATTATTGGAAAGCTTGGAAATAAGTAGTACAGCCCCTGAGGGCTTGTATCGTCACCCCCCTCCCACATGTTCAATAACCTTTATAAAGTTCAAATGATGTTCCCAGCACTGCCATATCTTTATAAAACCGGAACTATTACTAAAGCATCAGCCTTACTAGTCTTGTACCCCCGCTATAATAAAGTTCGGATTTAACGGAGACATCACAATGCAGGACGCTTCATTTGATCTTTGTCTTGGTGCTCCATCTCCGTCTGAGCTACGCCAATCTCCAGGTGAGTTCTATTTAGATGCACATCACTGTATTTTTGGTCTGTGTCCAATCTGCATGTTTTGCAGATCGCACGCTGACCCATTATTTTTTTATGGTTCAATAGAAATTGTCATCCGTGTGCTGTCCGCATAGAACATGTCGTGTTCTTGTCCTTTTGGGGACAAGAAGAGTCATTTCTACAATGGGACCTGTGAAAAGTGTGGGATGCACACAGGCTGCATCCGTATTTTATGGCTCTGTGATTTACGGACCTCAGAACAGATGCGGTTGTGTGCAGGAGGCCTTAAAGGGAGCCTGTCAGCTCCGAAACACCCCCTGAGCTAGAGTAAGCGGTGTATAGTGTAAGTGATGCTGAATCCGAATATGTAAGTTTTATCTTCATACTCACTTCCATTCTGATGTTGTGCTCCCACAAACCTGCAGTAAAATGCACTCACTGGACTCCAGTTCTCACTCACATAATGGAGAGGACTCAAAGAAGTGTCATGTCAATGTATTTTACTGTTGGTTTGTGGGAGCACAGCGTCAGAATGGAAGTGAGTATGAAGATAAAACTTACCTATTCGGATTCATCATCACTTACACTATACACCGCTTACTCTAGTTCAGGGGGTGTTTCGGAGCTGACAGGTTCCCTTTAAACAGATCCTGCTGTAGCTGGTGAGAAGTCCTTTTGTGTTATGTCTGCATACATTTATCATTTATGGTGTGGAAAATAAAATTACATATTGAATATTTGCTCTCTATGCCATTGTCTTCAGCTTCTAGCTGCAGCCAGTATTTTAGGATTCTTTGTATGTACTGTATGTCTTGATGCTTTAGAATAAGGAACATTTCGAAGGTCTTGCCAGATGACATGAAAACGCTGGATGTGGTCAGAACCAATATAAATTACTAGTGCCTGTGCATGCGAACTAAGACATCATCTACTCAGGCATATCAGACAGTCTTTAGCTCACAGCTCTGTCTGTGTCCGGGAGACACTCTCACATTCACAGATCGAGGAGGTCATCAGAGGAGGCAACCTTGACATTTATCCGGCCTGGCATCTCTTGCGCTGCTTGCTCATCCTTATTGTGCAGCTGGAGATTCTGCTCTTCTGCCGTGTCATTAGGCGATGCAGCCAGGAGCACTTGGCCTAGGAATTGGTCACACAGGATCTTGCTTCCCCAGACCTGAGGTTAAAGTAGAAGAAACTGGCTTTATGTTAAATGAATGCAGCAAATATTGCCTTAATTCAGTACACTAAGTTATTGCCTTTGGAATTCCCATGCAGTGCAGCCATCCAGGAAACAATTCAAGGGTGCTGGAAATAATGTCGCAAACATGACAAATGCAAAGCGTATTCTAGATGAACAATGAAAGGAAAACCAGTTAGCAAAATGCATAAGAAACCCTGAACAAAGACCTGTATAGAGTCTTGTTCCATTGTACTTCAATGACTAAGGCCCCATTTACACGACCGTATGTTCATTTCCGTATCTTATCCGCAATTTTGTGGATAAGATGCGGAACCATAAGGACCCATTCATTTTTCCATCGGAGAAAAAAAATGCGGAATGCACACCGTGTGCATTCCGCATCCGTATATTACAGACGTTCTCCCGCAAAAAAAAAAAAAAAAGGAAACGTCCTATACTTGGCCGCAAAACACGTCAGTAGCCCCATTAAAAGTCAATGGGTCCACAAAAATGCGTTTTTATACAGACGCGGAATACATACGGTTATGTGAATGGGGCCTAAGGGCCCTTTTAGGGTGGTATTACACTATCCGATGTTCGGGCAGTGCTAGGGATGAGCGAATCGACTTCGGATGACACATCCGAAGTCGATTCACATAAAACTTCATTCCAATACTGTACGGAGCAGGATGCCCATCAGCCGACAAACGAGTGTTTGCTTGTTCATCAGCCGAAAGATAATTTAGGCATATTATTGGGAATGAACACTCCTATGGTCGTTTGTTCCTGATAATTTACTTGAAAAGGGCCCTAATTGGAACCCCTGCCAATGTGCACCATGAAAGGACCATCTGGGTAATGCTGTGTGAGGTATTCATCTGCAGCAAACCATCTCTCCAGTCATTTACTACGTTGATCAAAGATAAAGATGCACCAGGTTTAGAACCACATCAGATGTGGGATTATAAATAGAGTGCACCTTAAGGGTACAGCCACACAGGGCAGACTTTGATGCATTAGGCCAGTGGGAACTTGGTTGCACATTTGCAGCAGATTAAATCCCTATGCATTGCAAAGGGTGAAATTCTCTGTGAAAGTCCGCAATATGTGGTGAGCATTCCTAAAATCCCATCCACTTTTCTGGTAGTGTAAAATGGTGCGGATGTCCCACATGCAAATCTGCAGCATATCTGTGGGTGTAACGTCTAGTCCAGGGATGCCCATCCTACGGCCCTCCAGCGACAACTTCCAACATGCCATGATAGCTGTTGGCTGTACAGGCATGCTGAGAGTTGTAGTTTTGGAACAGCTGGAGGGCCACAGGCTTCCCTGGTCTAGTCTAAGTTGATACCATATGACTTATCACAAGATTTGAGTATATAAACACTTGTTCTGTAAGGCCGCTGATGTCTACAACACTAAGCGAGCAATATAAAGACCAAAAAGCTCTCCAAACAGGTGAGAGATAAAGTTGTAGAGAAGTATACATCAGGGTTGTGTTATAAAAAAAAAATATCCAAAACTCTGAACATCTCACATAGAACCATCAAATCCATTATAAAACAATGGAAAGAATATGCACAACTACAAACCTGACAAAAGACCGACCACCAAAATTAACAGGAACAGAGCTTAGCCCCACCCAGGCCAGTGATACTAGTCATGATGTCACTGGGCCTGCGGTAAACAGTGAGAAGGCCGCTGCGCTCCTGGAGCACCGCTGCCTTCTCAAACAGCTGATCAGCGGGGGGTCCCAGGTGTCAGACCCCTGCCGATCAGATGCTGATGATGTATCCATCCGTTTAAAACAACTGCAGAACCCTTTAAGCTAATAGAAACATACCCCAAGACACTTGCATCTGTAATTGCAAAAAAGGTGGATCCACAAAGTATTGACAGTCAGGGGGTGAATACTCACGCACACTAAAGTTATTTTGTCCTAATTATTGTTGGTGCAACAGTAAAAAAAATATTTTGCACCATCAAAGCAGTAGGCGTGCAGTGTAAATCAAATAATACAAAAACCCAATTTAGTTCCCAGTTGTAACACAAGAAAAAGGAAAAATCGCCAAAGGGGACGGGGGTGAATACTTTCACAAACCACTATGTTAGAGATTTCTATAATCTTTAATTTAGACAGAGGTTAAGTTTACACTGTATAAATCCCTTAATGACCAAGGCCTTTTTGGCATTAAATGCATTGTACCAACATCAAAACCTAGCACTTATCCACAGGATATGAGAAGCAGCTATGGTAGTCCGACCGATGGGGCCCCAACTGATCACAGAAACGGGCTCCAGGTGTCTCCTGTATGAACTAAGCAGTGGTTGAGCATGTACACTGCTGCCCCATTCTCTCTCTATGGGACTGCCAAAGACAGGCGCGAATGGAGAGGTGGTTGCAAGCTTGACCACCTCTGCATTTATTTGGGGGAATCGGGCCCCCTGTTCTTTTTTTTTTTTTTCGTTTTTACCTTACCACATTCAGAGGGGCACACTTTTTAGTTTTCTTTTATTAATGGAGCTGTATGGGGACTTGTTTTTTTGGGAGGAAAAGCAATATTTTTCATGTTTGGAGCACCTATACTAGAACTTGTGTATTAACTTTTAATATTATTGGGGGTGTATGGAGATAAAAAAAGCTATGTCCATATTGTTTTTTGGATTTTTAACCTTGATCACTGTGTGATATGAACATACTGTTCTGGTTCGAACACTACAATTAGGGAGTAATAGTATGTCCAAGCGAGGGAAGTGGTTAAAGG
Organism: Rhinella marina; assembly: GCA_900303285.1. NCBI lineage: Eukaryota > Metazoa > Chordata > Amphibia > Anura > Bufonidae > Rhinella > Rhinella marina. Next base: position 49,975 of record ONZH01010884.1, on the reverse strand, counting down.
GATTCTGTCACCACGATTTTAGTGACAGAGTTTTTCACATCATCACATCTGTCACCTCGATTTGGTTAAAACTATACTTGTCCTAATACCATATGTCTTGTCATTTTAGGAAAAAATACCTTTTATTCACATGCAAATCGCCTCTATAAGGAGCCCAAGGGGCTGTCTCTCCGGCCGTTGCAGCCCAGCAGTGCCCATTCTCTTGGAGCCCAGCACCGCCCTACTGCTAATTATTCACTCCTTTCAGGACTGACGTCATTCTCCTGGTGTGCCGTAATCTCGCGCATGCGCGCTGGATCCATCTGTCTGCACTTGTGTGGTGTCCTGGTAGCAGCCTCAGCCAGCAAAACGCGAGATTACGGCACACCAGGAGAATGACGTCAGTCCTGAAAGGAGTGAATAATTAGCAGTAGGGCGGTGCTGGGCTCCAAGAGAATGGGCACTGCTGGGCTGCAACGGCCGGAGAGACAGCCCCTTGGGCTCCTTATAGGGGCGATTTGCATGTGAATAAAAGGTATTTTTTTCTAAAATGACAAGACATATGGTATTAGGACAAGTATAGTTTTAACCAAATCGAGGTGACAGATGTGATGATGTGAAAAACTCTGTCACTAAAATCGTGGTGACAGAATCCCTTTAAAGTCAAAATGCGAGATATATATATTCCTACTATGTGTATTTGGTAATATAAAGCATTACCTGAATGACAATTGGTTCACTCATTCTCCTACGGTAGAAAATCAGTCTCATATCAATAACAGCGCTGGTTGTATTTTTGTGGACATCAGATCGAACACTCTCATTTTCACATTTGACGATAACGTATAGATCAGATCCTGCAATTACACAAGATTAAAACATGGTGTGTTACCCACAATAATGTACCAGTAACATTAACAGGAAAACCTTTTAATTGAAGTAATTTTTTCTAATGGCTAGAGTAGATCACTAGTTTCATGTTGTCCTATCCGAGGACCATATAAACTGGTGACGGTGACCCTGATGAGATGGCTGGATCACTTAGCTGAATTGACTCGAGTTGTATTGCTGAAATCAGTAGTGAGCCAGGAGTTGAAGACAAGCTCAGATAGGGCAGCATAAACGGGTCACAGATTCCCTTTAGGGGCCGGGCAGGAGTAGCTTTGGGGGGCTGGTGGGGAATGTGCCCCAATGAGAGTCACTGTAGGAGAAGGAGGTTGTAGCTGAGAGTCAACCATATTTTTTCCGTCAGACATCTTACATTTCTACCTCAAAGAGTTTAGAAAAGAAATAACTTAGTTAATTAGTGTATAAATTCTAATGTGCTATGTTGTGGCTAGAAAGTAGAACTCAAGTAACAAATTAAAAGATATGTCTTCAAATAGGACTAGCTATGCGGTAGTGATGTTCAGTGACAGATAAGTGCACTCCATTGATTCCTTCAAGTCTAGGGTGTTGATATTTGATTGTGTCAAGTTTTGATACTTTATGACCAGTGTATACTTTTAGCGAGTATGGACAAAGAAAGAACAAAGATTAAAGGATATTTTAGCGAATCAACAATTACAAAGTATACCAAGAGGTGTATCTTTCACTAATGCATAATAATGTTCTGATGTCATCATGTGCAGGAATAATAATTTATCAATGATGTTGGGTCCGTGAACCATTGATGTCTACGTACTGTAGTAGAGTGCAGCATTTTAATGATATGCCTGAGTCATCCTGTGTATAAAAATCTATTGTTTTTTACCATTCGACCATTCTTCCAATGCAGACCAGACCATTCTACACTTTGCAGTCTGCCTGACTTTTCAATCTATTCTGTAATTTGTCATGTGGTTTGACTCAATAAACATCTCAAGAAGAATTGTCTTCAGAATCTGCTTCAGCTGTGGGTGGAGTCCAACAATCATCAAGTCAGTCTGCCTTGGCCATGGTATTTAGATAAAGGTTATAGCAGCAAACTCAATCTTTGATTTACCAGAAAAAAAGCCTGCAAGCAATAAATCTATTACATATGAACGTGTAAAACCAGAGAGGCCAAAAAGTACATACTTTACAGCAGCTGACTGACCTAATTGCTCTATAAATTTGTCTCTATTAACCTTAGACCTCTGATTGAACCATATGTTAAATTTGCATGACAACTGAATAATTCCTAGGCATTTCCAGCATTCTTTACTATTTTCATTTCATCAGTTCTATAATTGAAACCTGGCTTCAACCGCTGAAGGCAATGTTGTACAATATATACAAGCATTTAGAGACCAGAGCAAAAAAAATCATAAACTGTTCCCAAAGTAAGTAGACCATTTATCAAGAGGGAAAGCAATTATAGGTGCACAGAACCAAAATCCTATCATATTAAATCTCTGACCAAATGTTTTATATACTGTAATAAGTATAAGGTTTATAAATAAATGAGCACATACAATTATTGAAAATTATGACATGTCAGAAGTTTTCGTCTTTGAGACATCGAAAATCACTAGAATGAATTGATCAGCTTTCAGTTTTAGATGTATGTGTGTGTGCATTACAGGTACATTAATGAGAACCTCTTCATCATTATCTTGGAGGTCTACAAGGACTGATACTACATGGAGCTTACTGAAATCCGATTTGCACAACTCAATAATAAATCTTTTTTTTTTTTTATCGGATAATCTTTATTAAGATTTAAAATGTGAAAATTCAAACATAACCCAACTAACTGGGCTATGCAACCATGGAGCCCACAATTTTTCAGATTGATCATAAGCCCCTAATTTCTGATAAATTATTCTCTCATACATTACCAAGGTATTTACCAGACTTTATCTATGAATTGCCATCTACTAGGGGAAATTGGTTGAATTCAATGGTAGGCTATGAATTTATGGGCAATATACCATAGTCTATCAACAGCTAATTTCTGATACGTGTCTAACAGTAAATCTTCCACCAGTACCAAAAGACAAACTTTAGGATTTCGCTGGAGATGAACCGAATACACTATATTAATAATCCATATGATCTTGTCCCAAAATGTATGGAGATAATTACAGACCCAAAGCATATGGAGAAGATGTGACTGTTCTGTGGCACATTTAGGACACTTAGCATCTAGTCTACATCCTTGGGGCTCATGACCGTTGTTTTGTGGTCTGCAAATTGCGGATCCGCAAAACAGGGATACCAGCTATGTGCATTCCGTATTTTGCAGAACAGAACAGCTGGCTCCTAATAGAACAGTCTTATCCTTGTCCCTAATACAGACAATAATAGGACATGTTCTATATTTTTGCAGAATGACCATGCGGACATATGAAAACGGAATGCACACAGAGTGAAGAGAATGGCTCCGCATAAGGGGTGCTAAAAAAAAACAAAAAAAAACAAAAACGTTTGTGTGCATAAGCCCGTAGGAAGTTGCTAATCTCCTCACAGATGTATCTGCATCCAACTAGAGTTTTATCATATATAGCAGGTTCTTTTTGAGGTTTGCAGAGAAAAAAATGAGGATATATTATGAAATAATTCAGTAAATATTTTTGCACAGATTACCTTCTGCTTTCCCCTGAGGTTCCACTCCTTCTATGCTCCTCACCAAAACTTGACTGACCCTTTTAGGATATCCCAACAAGAGGCTCCAACAGGTTGCACTGGGCTTATCCTCCAGCAGCTCCCTACAGAGGTCATCAAATAAAACATCAGAAGAGCCTAGGCTAAAAATATCTGATTATACGGAAACCAAAACATCTCATTTCTACAAAAAATGTTAAACCATGAACATTCACTATATCTTTAAAGTACCTTTTGAATATTTAGATTTGTAGTTGCAGCCAGAAGTTGTTTGGCCTAGTTGTTGAATTAACCCCTGCCCATAACATGTGGCCAAAAACAAACAAAAAAATTGCACTCAATTGTCCACCGTCCTGCTCTTCCTGCTCAGCAGCTCGTTTCCTGTCCGCTTTGGGTGGCGGCTGGACTAAAAGTGGCTTGGTCCTATGACTGCTGCTGGCTGATCTCTGGCCTTAGCAGTCACACGTACTAGAATGGCACATCACTACTACTGACTGCATTTTTTATTGGCCACATGTTACAGGCAAGAGTTAAGTCAGCTCTGAGGCCAGATTACCCCTTTGACCCATATTACTTTGTTTTAGTTGCTTTTAATGCAAGGTTGTAGAGCACTTGCCATAAGTGATTAAGTGTGGAGAAGTGCACTCTAAGGAGTAATTACTAGGGTATTGTTCATTTTATACTACTACGGTTCTGCTTGTTTTTACTGATATTGTTTTTCGGCTAAATTTGAACATAAATACTCTGCAGTACTGTCTGTCACCACAAGGTGATGCACCATCCTTGCACTAAATTTCTGGCTATAGAATGTAGACATAGTGATTTGACGATGGCAGCATTTAAATAGAAGAAACCATACGTCTTTATATATTGTATGAATGAAGATATCCAAGAAGGATAACATTTCTAGGTTGTAAAGGGAGTACCTGAAATTGGACGACACGTCTGTAAAGAGTCTAAGGTTGAATTCGCAGGTAAGTCCAGCCTGAAAAGTTGTGGGAACAATGACGTATCGACCTTTCTTCAATACCTTCCTCATGAAGACAGACCTCAGATTCATGTAGGGGGAGGAGGCAGCTCTTTCCTGTCCTTCCATCTTGTGGATTCTATACTGTCTATTCTGTTCCACCTAGGAGAAGCATGGCAATAGATTATTTTTTTCGTTTTTGCTTTGTTAGGATAGTAATTGTCTCTAAATTTTGCTTTGAAACTACAAATCCCATAATGTTGAGACCAAACTTTTAGAATAAAACGAAGACCCTATCTGTGAGAAATGCCCAGTACCCATGTACATAGCCAACACACTGGAAAATCTCAGTGTAAAAAGGAACCCTGTAAGAGGAGAAGATATGGGTAACTACACATGCACCACTGGTGAGATCTAAGAGATCACGTGGGTATCACATCAGTATTCCCCTGTTCTCCAGGCCTAATCATAAGAAGAAATCAGAATATACTGCTTATTTACCATAGACTGTCTTTTGTCCAAGGATCAGCATATTCAGGCTGTCATAAAATAGGATTTGAAATGTGTCTTGCCTTCTCTGCTCTAAAAAAAGTTTCTGCTTATAAAAAAATCAATTCCAATAGTATACAGACATTCAATGCTGTGGCACATTGATAAGCACTGGTCTAATACTGCACTGAGTTCATATAGTCCGACTTTCAGACATATCAGTACAGTACTGTGGACTATGTTGGTTGTATAAAAGCAATGAAAAAAGTCATAGGCCTTATTCACACATCAGTGTTTTGGTCAGTGATTTCCATCAGTGATTATGAACCAAAACTAGGGAGGGTACACAGAGAAAAGCTATAAGGGAAATACCTAAAAGATCTGCACCTGTTCTTTGTTTAGAGCCACACCTGGTTTGGGCTCACAATCACTGATGGAAATCGCTGACCGAACACTGACTGTGTGAAAAAAGGCCTAAGCCAGTAGAAAACAGGTTTATTGCTCTCATTAAAGGGGTTTCCAGGATTATTTAACTGACCTCTGGATAGGTCATCATTATCTGAACGGTAGGGACCAGACCCTTTGATATCCTGCTGATCAGCTGTTTGAGGAGAGACATGGTATAATAAATGGGCATTTGAAAAAAAAAAGAACAGAATAACTAGAAGATCTTGGAGGAGCAGCCGTGTAAAAGTGTTATGGTCTGTACATTGATGTTGCCTCAGAGATCTGTTATCTCATATTATCTCTGGAGCAGATTCTTTAAAATTTATAATAAACCATAAATCCTTTGGACAAATTCAATCCTGTGTTTAGTGTGTCAAATAATTTCATGAATTTATATCCCCAAATTCTTCGGGCTCTTTGAGATTTAAAATTGTCTTTTAATATGACTACTTGCATACCTTTTTTATTGTGTCTTGGACTACAAAAATGCTTGGCCACAGGAAAAGATACCTTTTCACCGTTAATTGTGTGAAAATTAGAGCTCATCCTTGCTTTAAATTTACATTTAGTGCAGAGAATTAGGTACATATCCAGTGTGGATGAAGAACATGTGAGTGTCCCAGGGATCTTATAGTCCAGTTGCATGTTAGGTGATCCGGATCTTGTCTGTTGTCATTACATGTTTTGCTTCTCCTTACTCGGATCCACAAAATACAGATACTGTCCTTGTGCCATCCTCCTTTTTGAGCACACATTGACTATTGGCTCCACAAATTATAGAACATGTCCTATTCTGGTCCGCAAAATGTGGTCCACGGACCCATCAACGGGTCCCCAAAAATGTGAATGTTACAAGGAGAGTATCCATATTATGCAGATCCATAGTGTTTGGCCCACAAATTGGTTAAGGTCATGTGCGTGAGGCTTTATTCCTTCAAGTTCTCTGATATTTTGTTTCCTTTGCAAATCCTTTGGGGAATTTTCTTTAGAAATTGTGTTGTACACATAAATACAGAAAGGTTTTTTTTTGTGTTTTCTACCTTGAGAATTTCAAAGCCAATAATGAAATTGTCTCCTTTCCCCAACTTCTTGTATGTTCGATGATCCTCTTGTTGTAGAGAAACTAGCACATCATCATTTTCTTTCTTCACCTCAAAGATGTACTGAAAAATAATATAGGAAGGTATTGGCTAATGGACAAGGTACCGTGTAGTCCTTCTTCCATGAAATAAAATGATGTATACACTAAGGGACATCTAATTTTTGCAGTGCCTCTCCTCTACAGCTATATATGAGGCACCAAAAAGAGGATCCCCCTTTATGATGTCCATGTACTGTATTATGGATAGCAGTTTATACACCATCTCTTTAAGCCCATAAATCTAATAAATCACAGTTGGTCAAGATTTCTGGCATTACCATGGACAGCAAGGAAGACAAACAAGTGGTTCACTTACCAAAGTGTGAAATGTTTTTATTTTTTTATAAATCAAAGGTGTATACACGGAATAATGAACTTTGCAATATATCTTGTTGAAAGAAAATGCCTCTTTCTTCACTTAGCAGGGGCATTTTTCCCCTATACATAACTGACTATTGCATTGTCTGTAAGAGTTCAGAATCTCTGCACTCACTAAAAATCCATAACGATTAATGGTATGTTTCTTCCGAGCTTCTCAGTGAGGGATATTATTACCTAGAGCAGAGAGGTGATGTGATGGAGAGGGGAGAAGGAAGGAAGGAAGGAGAAAGGGAGGCTGCCTGCACACACAAAAAACAATAGAGTCTCCTCTGCTGACAGATGATCGTTTAGTAAGAGCTTAATTGCTCAGTGTTTTCAGTGTAAAACCAAAGCTTTAATGTTGAAAACACTATTACTTTCATGCCTGAGGGATGGTGGGAAGCATGCTGTAGACTCCCCAGTAATATTCTTCCATGAAGAAAAAGATATTTGGTCATATGATGATGGTGAAAAGAACATGCGAAGATCTCAGAAGAACATAGAACAATGATCAGGAGGACCACTTCAGGAAATGCTGTCAATTAGAGATGGAGCCTACTTCAAAATACACCCTATAGTTGACAGTCAGAAATACTGTAATTACTAAATACACACAGTGGCTTATTCTGAGAATGCACCTGGAATGATAGTGAAGGTAACAGAAAGGACAATTATGCTTTAGAATAACCAGCATTAAGATGGATGGGTGGATAGGATCATGACCATTGAACATTGACCAGGGCCTAAAAAACTACATTCTGGAAAAATACTGTCAATATGGTTACCTGGTATCAACATGATCTACTCATCAGCCATCGAGTTTACCATGGAAGTATGTGTGACAACTTTATGTAAAATACACAATAGGTCTATGCATGATGCTGATGATATAACTTTAGGATCTGGTCAATTAAAAATAATTTTCTAGCATTTTACCTAATTTTTCTTTTTTCACTTTTATACCCAATGCTTATTGTGTGAGATAGCAAATATTGGGGATAAATAAAAGTAATAACTGATTTGCCTTGAGGAGGCATTAGTGCAAGGCTGGATGTGCCACGTATGCAGTCTGTATGGCTGCACAGGCCTATGAACAAAGGGGGTCCAACTGTCCGCCATCTATCCACTTGGTGGGCCCTTACCACCATATGATAAGCTGTCTTTTACAAGCAGGCTGCCAGTCACCTGTGGATTCTGAAAAAATGTACTTTTATTATTGAAGCATCCTCCAGAGCGATTCAGCAGAGCGTCAGCATTATTAGTCCATTTTCCGCGAGCCTCCCCCTTCTCCCATGTTTTATGTTGGCTAAAATATGAAGTGTTTATCATACGGCAGACATCAGCATGAGTGAAGTTATTACACCAGTCCTCAAAAGTCATCCTGCAGGAAAGAGAACAGCACAAACTCACCAAAACATTACTGAGAAATGAAGGCAATAAACCAATAGAAGGGTACAGACATCCTTTATTCTCTCTCTTTTTTTTTTTTTAATCGTTTGATGCTTTTGAGCTATGTTACTGTCTATGACCTGAGCTACATACAGTGCCTTGCGAAAGTATTCGGCCCCCTGGAACTTTTAAACCTTTTGCCACATTTCAGGCTTCAAACAAAAAGATATAACATTTAAAATTTTTGGTGAAGAATCAACAACAAGTGGGTCACAATTGTGAAGTGGAACGAAATTTATTGGATCATTTAAACGTTTTTTGTAATAATAAAACTGAAAAGTGGGGCGTGCAAAATTATTCGGCCCCCTTGCATTAATACTTTGTTGCGCCACCTTTTGCTGCGATTACAGCTGCAAGTCGCTTGGGGTATGTCTCTATCAGTTTTGCACATCTAGAGACTGAAATTCTTGCCCATTCTTCCTTGCAAAACAGTTCAAGCTCTTTGAGGTTAGATGGAGAGCGTTTGTGAACAGCAGTTTTCAGCTCTTTCCACATATTCTCAATTGGATTCAGGTCTGGACTTTGACTTGGCCATTCTAAGACCTGGATACGTTTATTTTTGAACCATTCCATTGTAGATTTTGCTTTATGTTTGGGATCATTGTCTTGTTGGAAGATAAATCTCCGTCCTAGTCTCAGGTCTTTTGCAGACTCCAACAGGTTTTCATCCAGAATGGTCCTGTATTTGGCTCCATCCATCTTCCCATCAATTTTAACCATCTTCCATATCCCTGCTGATGAAAAGCAGGCCAGATTTGTGAAGTGTTCGACTGATTGTTGTCCTATGGACAGACTCTCCCACCTCAGCTGTAGATCTCTGCAGTTCATCCAGAGTGATCATGGGCCTCTTGGCTGCATCAGTCTTCTCCTTGTTTGAGATGAAAGTTTAGAGGGACGGACGGGTCTTGGTAGATTTGCAGTGGTCTGATACTCCTTCCATTTCAATATGATCGCTTGCACAGTGCTCCTTGGGATGTTTAAAGCTTGGGAAATCTATTGGTATCCAAATCCGGCTTTAAACTTCTCCACAACAGTATCACGGACCTGCCTGGTGTGTTCCTTTGTCTTCATGATGCTCTCTGTGCTTTAACAGAACCCTGAGACTATCACAGAGCAGGTGCATTTATACGGAGACTTGATTACACACAGGTGAATTCTATTTATCTTCACCAGTCATTTAGGACAACATTGGATCATTCAGAGATCCTCAATGAACTTCTGGAGTGAGTTTTCTGAACTGAAAGTAAATGGGCCGAATAATTTTGCACGCCCAACTTTTCAGTTTTATTATTACAAAAAAAAGTTTAAATAATCCAATAAATTTCGTTCCACTTCACAATTGTGACCCACTTGTTGTTGATTCTTCACCAAAAATGTAAAATGTTATATCTTTTTGTTTGAAGCCTGAAATGTGGCAAAAGGTTGAAAAGTTCTAAGGGGCCGAATACTTTCGCAAGGCACTCTATATACTGTACAGATGTACATATAGACTTCCAGTTGTATCTAAGAGATTTTCTAGGTTTACATTACTGATGAACTACTGGCATAGGTCATTGATATGAGATTGGTGGCAGTCTGACTCTTCACATCCCTGGAGATCAGTGGATTGAAGGTGCAGCAGAGCTTGGGCAAGCATCTCCTCTTCATTGCATACATTGCTTACACCTCCATATTGTATAATTATTAGTGGCTGTGCCCTATATGGCATACAGGTAAACAGAGAAATCTCACCAATAAATTGACTTCAGCATGTGCCTTAGCACCGCATTCCATTCAAACTGCTAATTGGCAGCCATTGCAAGAATCGGACATCCATCAGTCTAAAATTGATAGCCCATCCAAAGAGACCCCTTTACCTTATTGGATTCTAAATAATGATGTGTTAACAGTAAATCTACAAAAGAATATTTAGCTTGAAGCTTCTCTGTCCAGAGCAAGAATTACCAAACCAAATGACCTCCCATGATGCCATGTACTGGTGTTGCATTGTCTGCTATCTCTGCAAAGAGAAGACTATGCATTCATAGAATACTGCACTTGAAGCTTTCCACAGTTTTTGCAATCCGTATTTGTAGGGGTGTAATAATTAATCATTACATAACAAAACTTTAAAGGAAACCTGTCACCATGAAAATGCAGTGTAATCTACAGGCACCATGTTATAGAGCAGGAGGAGCTGAGCAGATTGATATATAGTTTTATAGGAAAAGATTCATTAAAACTTGCATTTTTTTTCATTTAAGTTCCTGGGCTTTGCCATCAAGGAGGAAGTCTTATCAGTGATTGACAGCCTTCCCTCTATAACTGTGTATACAGCGATAGCCATCAATCACTGATAGGACCACCTCCTGGACTTCAAAGCCCAGAATGAGCAGGAATACAAATGAATAAAACACACGTTATTTTGAATATTTTTCTATAAAAATGTTACTGTCTATGACCTGAGCTACATACAGTGCCTTGCGAAAGTATTCGGCCCCCTGGAACTTTTAAACCTTTTGCCACATTTCAGGCTTCAAACAAAAAGCTATAACATTTTAAATTTTTGGTGAAGAGTCAACAACAAGTGGGTCACAATTGTGAAGTGGAACGAAATTTATTGGATCATTTAAACTTTTTTTGTAATAATAAAACTAAAAAGTGGGGCGTGCCAAATTATTTGGCCCATTTACTTTCAGTTCAGAAAACTCACTCCAGAAGTTCATTGAGGATCTCTGAATGATCCAATGCTGTTCTAAATGACTGATGAAGAATAAATAGAATCCACCTGTGTGTAATCAAGGCTCCGTATAAATGCACGCGCTCTGTGATAGTCTCAGGGTTCTGCATCATGAAGACCAAGGAACACACCAGGCAGGTCCGTGATACTGTTGTGGAGAAGTTTAAAGCTGGATTTGGATACCAAAAGATTTCCCAAGCTTTAAGCATCCCAAGGAGCACTGTGCAAGCGATCATATTGAAATGGAAGGAGTATCAGACCACTGCAAATCTACCAAGACCCGGCCGTCCCTATAAACTTTCATCTCAAACAAGGAGAAGACTGATCAGGGATGCAGCCAAGAGGCCCATGATCACTCTGGATGAACCGCAGAGATCTACAGCTGAGGTGGGAGAGTCTGTCCATAGGACAACAATCAGTCGAACACTTCACAAATCTGGCCTTTATGGAAGAGTGGCAAGAAGAAAGCCATTTCTCAAAGATATCCATAAAAACTCTCGTTTACAGTTTGCCACAAGCCACCTGGGAGACACACCAAACATGTGGAAGAAGGTGCTCTGGTCAGATGAAACCAAAATCCAACTTTTTGGAAACAATGCAAAATGATATGTTTGGCGTAAAAGCAACACAGCTCATCACCCTGAACACACCATCCCCACTGTCAATCATGGTGGTGGCAACATCATGGTTTGGGCCTGCTTATCATCAGCAGGGATAGGGAAGATGGTTAAAATTGATGGGAAGATGGATGGAGCCAAATACAGGACCATTCTGGATGAAAACCTGTTGGAGTCTGCAAAAGACCTGAGACTAGGACGGAGATTTATCTTCCAACAAGACAATGATCCCAAACATAAAGCAAAATCTACAATGGAATGGTTCAAAAATAAACGTATCCAGGTCTTAGAATGGCCAAGTCAAAGTCCAGACCTGAATCCAATTGAGAATATGTGGAAAGAGCTGAAAACTGCTGTTCACAAACGCTCTCCATCCAACTTCAAAGAGCTCGAGCTGTTTTGCAAGGAAGAATGGGCAAGAATTTCAGTCTCTAGATGTGCAAAACTGATAGAGACATACCCCAAGCGACTTGCAGCTGTAATTGCAGCAAAAGGTGGCGCAACAAAGTATTAATGCAAGGGGGCCGAATAATTTTGCACGCCCCACTAAAAAAGTTTAAATGATCCAATAAATTTCGTTCCACTTCACAATTGTGACCCACTTGTTGTTGATTCTTCACCAAAAATTTAAAATGTTATATCTTTTTGTTTGAAGCCTGAAATGTGGCAAAAGGTTGAAAAGTTCCAGGGGGCCAAATATTTTCACAAGGCACTGTAAGCCTCCCTTCCAAAAGAAAAATAGACAAGAACAAACCCTGCATGTAATGCTTATGGGTGCTACAGCTGGTCTGATTTCAGTATACTGTTGGTGTCCCATTCTCACCAGAACTCGCCATCATTCCGCACAGTCAGTCCCAGCTTTCCTTTCTCCGATTTGCTCACTTTTTTCCACTCTTCAGATCTTCAAGACAAAATAAAAAGACATTACTTGTATCTTCTTTCCATCCAAGGTGAACTATAATTGTTTGCTGTTGAACTTCACTTTCAAGGAAGAAATTTCCTTCAGGCAACATGACAAAGAAGACTAAATACAGTGGATTGTGACATATTAGCTCTGCCAACATTAAAGTAAGTGGCTTAGCAAGGCATGATGTTTGCTGTTTCTTTTGGCAGGACTCGGATTGTGACATCTGTCTTAAATAAAGTTAGATATCATTGCTTAGCAATTTTCAATCTAAGCTCTAATGCTGTATAGTCAATATCATCTTCTACTACTAGCTAAGCAGAATAAAACAGGTCACTTACTCTGGCTTAAAAAGCATCTGTCGGAATGATTAACCCTAATAAACCAGGTATATAGACTGGTAGGGTTGATCATGCTTACAAAAACAATACCCTGATGATGTATTTTGTGATCCAATTCCCAAGAGAAGCACATTTTTATTGATATGTAAATAAGCTTACTGGAGCACCAGGGGCCGACCAGAGTTCTCGGAGCACCAGTTAGTAACACCCCTGCAGCTTTAGCCCCTTCCCTTTCCCCTGTATTGAAATGGTTAGACAACTTGTCTAGCCCTGTCTTTCTGCGCCATGCCTCCAGCTTGTGCAGTTGATCTGCTGCTGCTGCTGCTTTCCAAGAAGTGCAGATTCCAAGTGGGTAAGCGCAGAGCCCGAGGGACACGGCCCATATTTGAGAGGGGCTTGGTGCTTGCTCAGTTGGAATCTGCGTTGCCTGAAGAGCAGCAGCAGCAGCAGATCCAAAGCGTAACTGCTGAGACTGGGAGGCATAGCTCAGGTGCAAGAATACAGGGTTAAACGAGATGTCTAGCCTTGTCATTCCAAGGGAAGGGGGTAGATGTAGGAATGTCACTAACTGGTGCTCCGAAGGCTCTGACCAACCCCTTGGTGCTCCAATAAGCTAATTTACATACAGTGGAGGAAATAAGTATTTGATCCCCCACTGACTTTAAAAGTTTTAACACTAAAAAATAAATGAAACGTCTCATAATTTTATGCCAGCTTTATTTTAACAGTGCAGAGAAAATTACATGAAATGAGAAATAAAAAATAATTTGCATTTCTGTGAGGGAAATAAGTATTTGATCCCCTAGTAAAACCATGACTAATGTTGGCTCCCACAGACCACTGACACACCCTAATCACAGTGAAGTCGTTACCTGGATGAGAGACACCTGTCCCAAATTGTCACCTGTATAAAAGGCCACCTGCCAACAGTCTCAGTGACACTCCAACATCTCCACCATGGGCAAGACTAAAGTGCTGTCTAAAGATGTCAGGGACAAAATTGTTGACCTACACAATGCTGGAATGGGCTACAAAGCCATAAGTAAGAAGCTGGATGAGAAGGTGACAACTATTGGTGCAATTATTCGGAAGTGGAAGAAGTACAACATTACTGTCAATCGACCCAGAACTGGAGCTCCATGCAAGATATCACCTCGTGGAGTCTCATTGATCATGAGAAAGGCTAAAAATCAGCCAAGAACTACACGGGAGGAGCTGAGTAATGATCTCAAGGAAGCTGGGACCACAGTCTCCAAAAAAACCATTGGTAATACACTGAGACGTAATGGTTTAAAATCTTGCAGTGCACGCAAGGTTCCTCTGCTCAAGAAGGCTCACGTCCAGGCCTGCCTCAAGTTTGCCAATGAACATGTTAATGACTCCGAGAGAGACTGGGAGAAGGTGCTGTGGTCAAATGAGACCAAAATTGAGCTCTTTGGCCTCAACTCAACTCGACGTGTTTGGAGGAAGAAAAATACAGAATATGACCCTAAGAATACCATCCCCACTGTCAAGCATGGTGGTGGAAGTATTATGTTTTGGAGGTGTTTCTTCTAAGGGCACAGGCCAACTTCACCGCATTGACGGGAAGATGAACGGGGCCATGTATCGCAAAATCCTGGGTGACAACCTCCTAGCCTCCGCCAGGGCACTGAAAATGGGTCGTGGATGGGTCTTTCAGCACGACAACGACCCAAAACATACAGCCAAGGAAACAAAGGAGTGGCCCCATAAGAAACATATCAAGGTCATGGAATGGCCTAGCCAGTCTCCTGACCTCAATCCCATCGAAAATCTATGGAGAGAGCTGAAGCTTCACGTTTCCAAATGCATACCTAAAAACCTTAAGGATATGGAGATGATTTGCAGAGAGGAGTGGGCCAAAATTACTCCTGAAGTGTGTGCAAACCTTATAAAAAACTATAAGAAACGTCTGACTGCTGTGCTTGCCAACAAGGGTTTTGCCACCAAGTATTAAATGATGTTTTCCTAGGGGATCAAATACTTATTTCCCTCAAAGAAATGAAAATTATTTTTTATTTCTCATTTCATGTAATTTTCTCCGTTTTTCTTTTGATATTCTATGTGGCACTGTTAAAATAAAGCTGGCATAAAATTATGAGACGTTTCATTTATTTTTTAGTATTAAAACTTTTAAAGTCAGTGGGGGATCAAATACTTATTTCCTCCACTGTATCAATAAAAACATGTTTTTTTGGGGAATGGAACCACAGAAATATATAATCAGGGTATTGTTTTTCTCAGCATGAACAACCCTACCAGGCTATATGCCTGGTTTAACACGGCTGATCATGCTGACAGATGCTCTTTAATGAATATTGTATACAAGGCACCATATTAGTAAATTATGCTCATTGCATTTTACATACTCATCATTCCATGTGCCTCTCCACTCTCTTTTTCCCCATGGGTTCCTCATTCTGATCATGAATAATTTGGTGGTCTTTCCAAAACAAAGAGTCTTCTCTCCCAGAGTCACCTTCTTTATGTCAGTCACTGAGTATGCATGTCCTTTGATAAGTCCCATTGGAGTAACAGTCTCCACATCCCTGGAGGAGGCAGCCTAAGGAGAGAGTGAGAAATATGTATCAGATTAACATATAGAATAAACACCTTGCATACTCTATCACACCAGCTTTTTACAGCTAGTACAACACTATTTTACACAAATATAATTGTTCTACATATTTTTAATGTCTAAAATACAGCTTTTAATGGTCGAGCTGTTTAATCTTGAAGAACTGAAGAAAAACATTCAATGAGCTTTTCATGAAATTGGCCCTAGTATGGGTGTGTTTGTCTGACTAATTGGAACCTACTAAAATAAGGACCAGATTTTCCAAATCATTTTACCAAGCTACTTTCAATTACGGGGATTGTGTCTTCCACAATAAATTGGTTTTCCAGCTTTCCAAAGGACATGACATAAATGTCTGCTAGGCTGGGTCCATACCCCACCTATAGAGAACGCGGGTCTCCTAAGGCCTTCTTTTGCAAGCTGAGGCTTACCGGCTGTTATAGTAACTATGATAGACTTTGATGAAGAGAACTGTCTGCTGCTGCTTGCGGAGTAGTTGTCAGAAGTGGGGACTCTACCTATTCTGTTGATCTAATATATAAAGCTAAGTGTATTTATGTATGTGTGTATTTCCGCTAAAAGAATCCGCACTGTCGCAGCTTTCTAGGACGTACCATTCCTGAGATATTCCCAAAAAAATGCATTAGCCAATAGAAGCCTGGTCACATGACCCTTATCAGCCAATAGAAGCTCGCAGGCCCTTAGCCTCCACATACAGACAGTTTCACAGCCAGTTTTCTTCACTGCTGTAGGTCTGCTTTAAAGGGGCAGAGCTCTGTGGATGACACTGTTAAAGGGGGTATTCCGGTTACCATAAATATAACTTATGTTTTAGACTAATTCATCATCAATCATTACCTAATATAATGTAAATTTCACATATTTACCATTCAGTAGTAATGAAAGATGTTTTCTTCTACTGCTACCCACTGTGTTTCCTCATAAATTACCATGGCATCAACGTAATTCAGGCCACCCTCAAAAGGAGGACTTAAAAGGCCCGCCCCATGTCCCGCTGAGCCACACCCCTGACCTGGTCAGGCCACACCCCTCTCACTCTGCAGCCGACAGGGATTGCAAAAATGAAGGTAAAAATCAACTTCTTGGAAGAAAAGATTGATATATCCAGTGGCTCACCCAAGTGATCAACATGAAAGAAGGTGCTCACTTACACGGGTTGCTTTCCTCGTAATTGGGAAAAATACATGTAGATTAAGGGCACTCAGATTACTGGAACGTTCTGGAATTAGCACTAAAATAATGTATAGTATATGGCTCAACTTTATAAATGGTAATGTATTTCTTTAAATCACCCTCAGTTATTGAGGCTAGAAACAGAGTATTTAAAAGACAGTTATTTATTACCCATACTCAAGAAACGTTTCGGAGTGTCTCACTGAAAAAGGAGTGAGACACTCCGAAACGCGTCTGGTACAAAGGAGATTTTGACATTGAATATGGCGCCATAAGAGAATCCACTGATATCTAAGTATGCTAATGTGAAAATCACATCAAGTTAAAAGCCTTATCTACAAGTCACACTCATAGTTGATAACCTATTGTTTAAGGACTGTGCAAAAGCAGACGCTATAATTATTTGTGACTAAAATTTGGATACCCTACGAATCTACTTTTTCAGGAGTGTGCAACAGTGGGTACTATGACTAACTGTGTTTAACTTGGCAGTCCCATAAAAAACTCTTGGACAAAAACTTCCTGGACAATACATGAACTTACTGAAATATCATTGGATACTGTAAGGCTACTTTCAAACTAGCGTTTTATAATTGCGGTATTGAGTTCCGTCATAGGGGCTCAATACCGGAATAAAACGCTTCAGTTTTGTCCCCATTCATTGTCAATGGGTACAAAACTGAACTGAAGAAAACGGAATGCTCCTAAAAGCATTCCGTTCCATCTTCAGACCGGAGAACAAACCGCAGCATGCTGCGGTTTGCTCTCCGGTCCAGGCATCCGCACCAAGACGGATCCGTCATGACCCCCAATGAAAGTCAATGGGGATGGATCCGTTTGGTGTGACACAATGGTGAATGGATCCGTCCTCCATTGACTTTCAATGGAGTTCATGACGGATCTGTCACCTGCACACATACATACATACAGACATACACATAAACATACACAGACATCTACACATACATACTTACATGCTCCCGGCAGGTCTCCACAGCGCAGGAGGAGCAGGACGGCACACACATAGGACGATTCCACTCGGCGCCCAGCAGAGGGCGCTCTGGGAAATCGTCCTATGTGCGCGCCGTCCTGCTCCTCCTGCGCTGTGGAGACCTGCCGGGAGTATGTAATGTAAATATACATATGTAAATATGTGTATTTGTATATGTCTGTGTGTGTGTGTCTGTGTGTATGTACTGTGTGACATGTGTGGGGCCGGAGCGTGGTTCCGGCCCCACACATGTCCCTGTGGCAGCACGGATCCGGCGGCACCCTTCACCTGCCGGATCCGTGCTGCCGCTAGTGTGAAAGAGGCCTTAGAAAGCACAAGACATATACAGTACCCACCTACACAATTAATGCATTAGCGAGTTTCTAATTACGTTATTGTTTTAAATATGTAATATATCTTATTTTTGTATTTTTCATACTTTGAGCATTTTATTTTATTCTCATGTTTTATTAATTGTTTTTTACAAGATTTCATTTCTTGAGTATTGGTAATAAATACTTGTCTTTTAAATACTCTGTCTCTAGCCTCAATAACTGAGGGCGATTTAAAGAAATACATTACCATTTATAAAGTTGAGCCATATACTATACATTATTTTAGTGCTGATTCCAGAACGTTCCAGTAATCTGAGTGCCCTTAATCTACATGTAACAATCAACTTCTGTCAACTGTAGGGGTGGGGGGAGGGTGACTTTCTTCCTGCAGCTCCTGCTCAGACTACACAGTGCTGCTGTCTGAGAGTGAGCTGTTCAAAAGAACATCCCGGTGTCCATCCAGGCCCTGCACCGGATGGAGGATAGGGAGTCTGAAAGCTGGATTGTCCGGCCTAAAAACGGACCTCTGGCAATCCTAGGGGCAGACTGCTGTGGAGGTCACAGTTAAAGGGGAGAGCGCTGTGGATGTAACTGTTAAGGGGGCAGGCTGCTGTGGAGGTCACTGTTAAGGGTGGAGAGGACTGTGGAGGCCACTATTAAAGGGGCAACGGGGTACTGTGACGCTGTGGAGGTCTCCGTCAAGAGGGCCAGGAATGGTGGAGATCAGTTAAGGGGACTGTAACCTATGGTCAGTGTTAAGGGGTGGGTGCTGTAGAGGTCACTTAAGAGGGCAGGCCCCTGTGGAGGTCACTGTCAAGGGGGTGAGGTGCTGTGGAACTCATTGTTAAAGGGGCAGGCTGCTGTGAAGGTCAAAGTTAAGGGGGTGGCCTGCTGTGGAGGTCACATTTTAATGAGATGGGGCCCTGTGGGGGGAGTCAGTGTTAAGGGGTGGGGGCTGTGGAGGTCACTGTTAAGGAGGTAGGATACTGTAGAGGTCACTCTATATCTTTTAATGACACACACATAAACATTAAATGAAAAATACCTGGTTAAAGTTGGGTCCTTCTGCTAGTATGCCATAAATTTTAAAGTGGAGATTTTTGCAGAAATCAAAAACTCAGATCACCAGATCAGTTATATATATCTTTTTTTCACACACATACATACACAGTCTAGTCATAATATTACAACCACAATAGGAGCCAGGTTAGTACTTGGAAGTCTTGGTCATGCTCTTCCAACCATTTTTGGATATTTCTAGCCATGTGACATGTTGCACTGTCTTGCTGGAAGATCCCATCTGCCCCAGGGTAGAATCAGCATGTATAGGTGTATGTGATCTGCAAGGATGGAGTCATACCCAAATTGGTTAAAAGTGCCTTCCGCATAGATGAGTGGGCCTAGAGAATGTCACAAAACCCCAGACCATAACTCTGCCACCACCAGCTTGTGGTCTTCCAGCAATGGTTGCAGGGAGTTTGTTCTCTGATGTTTCTCTACCGACACACCAACATCCATCCATTCAATGAAGCAGAAAATGTAACTTATCAAAGAAGACAACCCCTTGCCATTCAGTGGAGGTCCAATTCCTATACTGCTTCAAAATTGAAGCATTTTCTGCTAATGCGGCTTTTTTTTTTTTTTTTTTTTTAGCAGAGGTTCAGTGACCATCTGTCTGGTGGTGAGCTTCTCCGCTGTGGAGTGTTTGTCTGCCCTTGCGCACCTTCGCTGCTGACTTTTACCTCTCACACCAATGGCACATGGTGGTCCGCAGTTGCTTATTCACTTTGTCCACTCCCAGTACACTTTCACCATGTTAGCATGTTAACAGCCCACAAACTGCGCAGTTTCTGAAATGCTGCCACCCTTGGCCTGAAAGCCAATAATTATCCTTTTTTGCAACTCTGATAGAGTGCCCCTTTTATCCATGACAGCAACAAGGGATATATTTGCAGACAGCCTATAACACATCTTATATACCCATCAAGCAACCTCACAACACATGACTTCCTTCATGAGCTACATGCTACCGCACAGCACCATATACTGTTTAGTGGTTGTGCTTGGTATTGCAGCCCAGGCCCAATTAATTTGAATGAGGCTGAGCTGCACATAGGGCATATGACCAATGAACACGACATTACTGGCCTAGGAAGAGGCTGCAGCGCTCAACAGACCCCACCAGTCATATACTGATGTCTATAAATCAATATTGTAATCCCAGAATCTCCCTTTAATGTCATAGTACCCTTAAAGAAGAACAGATTTGTCTCTAGACAGCCAAACTAGCTCCTATGAGAGCTTCTAGGCTCTAGTCCACTAGCCATGCCACACATACACTAAACTCTGACACAGTATTCACTCATTGTGTCAACTGGCCATGAACATTTTAAACAAAATCCTTGACAGGCTGCAGTTTAAATCACCACCACTGGGTGGCTACACATAGAGGTTAGATATCTTATGGCACAAGATCAGAAAATCATGTTGTTTTTTTAAGTTGGTTACTTTGCGCCACAAATTTAAGGATATATTGAGTCAAGAGTAATGGTAAAGAAAAATATGTTTGTAACAACTATTTTAAGATGAGGACACTATGCATATAGATATCTATGCATCTATTACCAAGCAAGTTAGGCTACTTTCACACTAGCGTTATGGAATTCCGGTATTGAGCTCCGTCATAGGGGCTCAATACCGGAATAAAACGCTTCCGTTTTGTCCCCATTCATTGTCAATGGGGACAAAACTGAACTGAAGACAACGGAATGCTCCTGAAAGCATTCCGTTCAGTCTTCAGACCGGAGAGCAAACCGCAACATGTTGCGGTTTGCTCTCCGTACTAGTTATCCGCACCTAAACGGATCCGGAATGACCCCCAATGCAAGTCAATGGGGACGGATCCGTTAGGTGTGGACACACTTGTAAACGGATCCGTCCTCCATTGACTTTCAATAGAGGTTATTCCGGATCCGTTTAAACGCTAATACAACCGGATCCGGAATTACGGATCCACAAGGTTGTATTACTCAGTACGGATCCGGCGGGTGAAGGGACCCGCCGGATCCGTACTAACGCTAGTGTGAAAGAGGCCTTATACACTGCAAGCAAGCCTGCTATGATAAATAAGCAGATAAAGTGTTCAGGGACCTACACTGGAATAGCATGCCACAGATTTCATCCAAACTTAATTACTCCCTTATCCAGAGACGGTTCATATTACAGATCTGGAGCGTGTACACTGACTTGTTAGAAGTAATCTGAATTGGTTGCAGCTGGTGTTAAGTAAACAAGCACACAATCTATTACATTTCATTGACCTATTGTAAAAAAAATGGACTTATCATAGACTATGGCAGTTCCAGATTCCAAAATTAATTCTTGGAAATATATATATATTTCTTTTTTTTTTTTTTTTTTGCATATACTCAACATTTTTATCATCACACCTTTAATACATAGCAAATAGCATGAACAGATCCCACATAGCCTTGATATGATAACTCAAAGCACATACAAATTATAGGTACTGAAGACAAAAAAGCAAAAAAAAAATCTGCAAAATTACATACAATGAGATTCAAGAAGGATGATTTGTCAAGCCATGTGCAAATACTGTGAAATCTAATATATAAAGCTGAGTGTATGTGTGTGTGTGTGTGTGTGTATGTCCGCTAAAGGAATCCACACCGCTGCAGCTACAATCACAAAATTTGGCACACATGTAGATCAGGTGTCCGGGAAGGTTTTAGAACAGTTTTCAGCTCTCCAGGACGTACCATTCCTGAGATATTCCCAAAAAATGCATTAGCCAATAGTAGCCTGGTCACATGACCCTTATCAGCTAATAGAAGCTCACAGGCAGTCTCCACACACCAGGTTTCTATGACAACCTAGCAAGTTCACTGCAGTAGGTCTGCATTATAGAGACAGAGCACTGTGGATGACAATGGTAAAGGGGTATTTCGGTTACCATAAATATAACTTATGTTTTAGACTAATTCATCATCAATCATTACCTCATATAATGTAATTTCACATATTTACTGTTCAGTAGTAATAAAAGATGTATTCTTCCACTGCTACCCACCTTCCTCCTAAATTACTATGGCATCGACCTGAAATTCAGGCCACCGTCAAAAGAAGGACTTAAAAGCCCCACCCCCAGATCCCACTAAGTCACGCCCCTGACTCAGTCAGGCCACGCCCCTTCCATGCAGCATTTGACCAGGATTAAAAATATAGGTAAAAATCACCTTCTTTCAGCTGCAGGGGTGGGGGAGGGTGACTTTCTCCCTGCAGCTCATTGCTCAGACTGCCACAGTGGTGCTGCTGAGAGTGAGCTGTTCAAAAGGACTTCCCTGTGTCCATCCAGGCCCTGCGCATGACAGAAAACAGGGAGTCTGAAAGCGAGACTGTCCAGCCTAAAACAAGACCTCTGGGCACCCTAGGGGCAGGCTGATGTTAGGGTGGCCAGATGTCCGGCTTTAGGATGGACAGTCCAGTTTTCTGGCTACCTGTTCTCCATCCGATGCAGTGCCTCAACAGGGTTTGTCCACCCTTTCAGTAGCTCACACTCAGACAGCTTCTCCTCCGTGTCTTCATGGAGCCAGGGGGCGTGGCCTCATGTTTAGTGGTGTGTCTTCATGGGAACTGGGGGCGCTGTTTCACGTTTGGGGGAATGGGCAGTGAGGTCTGGCTTTCTGGGGTGAAGACAGCGGCCACTCTAGTTGCTGTGGAGGTCACAGTTAAAGGGGCGGGCTGCTGTAGAGGTCACTGTTAAAGGGCGGGCTGCTGTAGAGGTCACTGTTAAAGGGGCAGGCTGCTGTAGAGGTCACTGTTAAAGGGGTGGGCAGCTGTAGCCAGCTGTAGAGGTCACTGTTAAAGGGGTGGGCAGCTGTAGAGGTCACTGTTAAAGGGACGGGCTGCTGTAGAGGTCACTGTTAAAGGGGCGGGCTGCTGTAGAGGTCACTGTTAAAGGGGCGGGCCGCTGTAGAGGTCACTGTTAAAGGGGCTGGCCGCTGTAGAGGTCACTGTTAAAGGGGCGGGCACTATAGAGGTCACTCTCGATATCTTTTAACGACACACACACACAAACAGTAAATGAAATAAATTAAATATACCCGGGCGAAGCCGGGTCCTTCAGCTAGTCTAATATATAAAGCTGAGTGTATGTGTGTGTGTGTGTATATCCGCTAAAGGAATCTGCACTGTCGCAGCTACAATCACGAAATTTGGCACACAGGTACATCAGGTGTCCGGGAAGGTTTTAGAACAGGTCTCAGCTCTCCAGGACGTACTGTTCCTGAGATATTCCCCAAAAATGCATTAGCCAATAAAAGCCTGGTCACATGACCCTTATCAGCCAATAGAAGCTCCCAGGCAGTTAGTCTCCACACACACACCAGGTTTCTATAACAACCTAGCCAGTTTATTGCTGTACGTCTGCTTTAAAGGGGCAGAGCGCTGTGGATGACACTGGGGTATTATGGTTAAATATAACTTATGTTTTAGACTTACTCATCATCAATCATTACCTCATATAATGTGAATTTCATATATTTACCGTTCAGTAGTAATAAAAGATGTTTTCTTTCCTCTTTCCTCCGAAATTACTATGGCATCGGCCTGTAATTCAGGCGACCTTCAAAAGAAGGACTTAAAAGCCCCACCCCCAGGTCCCACTAAGTCACGCCCCCGACTCAGTCAGGCCACGCCCCTTCCACGCCGCATCTGACCGGGATTGAAAAAAATAAAGGTAAAAATCAACTTCTGTCAGCTGCAGGGGTGGGAGGGAGTGTGACTTTCTCCCTGCAGCTCATGCTCAGACAGCACAGTGCTGCTGTCTGAGAGTGAGCTGTTCAAAAGGACATCCGTGTGTCCATCCAGGCCCTGCGCATGACAGAGGACAGGGAGTCTGAAAGCCAGAATGTCCAGCCTTACCCCAACATGAAGCCGTGCCACCGGTCCCCATAAAGCCACACCCCTAAACAAGAGGCCACGCCCCCTGTGTCCATCCAGGCCCTGCGCATAACAGAGGACAGGTAGTCTGAAAGCCAGAATGTCCAGCCTTCCCCTAACTTGAATCCGTGTCACCGGTCCCCATGAAGCCACACCCCTAAACAAGAGGCCACGCCCCCTGTGTCCATCTAGGCCCTGCACATGACAGAGGACAGGTAGTCTGAAAGCCAGAATGTCCAGCCTTCCCCTAACGTGAAGCCGTGCCACCAGTCCCCATGAAGCCACACCCCTAAACACGAGGCCACGCCCCCTGGTTCCATGAAGACACGGAGGAGAAGCTGTCTGAGCGTGAGCTACTGAAAGGGTGGACATCCCTGTGTCTGTCCAGGCACTGCGCCGGACAGTGGACAGGGAGTCTGAAAGCCAGACTGTCCAGCCTAAAACTGGACCTCTGGCCACCCTAGGGACAGGCTGATGTTAGGGTGGCCAGTTGTCCGGCTTTAGGCTGGACAGTCTGGTTTTCTGGCTCCCTGTCCTCAGTCCAGCACAGTGCCTGGATGGACGTAGGGATGTCCACCCTTTCAGTAGCTCACGCTCAGGCAGCTTCTCCTCCGTGTCTTCACGGAGCCAGGGGGCATGGCCTCATGTTTAGTGGTGTGTCTTCATGGTAACCAAGGGCACTGTTTCATGTTTGGGGGAATGGCCGGTGAGGTCTGGCTTTCTGGGGTGAAGACAGTGGCCACTCTAGCTGCTGTGGAGGTCACAGTTATAAGGGGCGGGCTGCTGTAGAGGTCACTCTCGATATTTTTTTTACGTCACACACACAAACATTAAACGAAATAGATCAAATATACCCGGGCGAAGCCGGGTCCTTCAGCTAGTTATAAATAATGCTCAGATAAGTTACGGTCATTCACAAGGTACATATACTGTATGTGTACGCCTGCATGAGCACATGCACGCATGGCAACAGTTTGAATGAGCTGAATTTTAGCAGTGAGATTACTACAAGGGTTAACATAATTGAATTGACAAAACTTCTAAAACTCATCCATTTCCTGATGGATGATTTGGGGGTACTATCTCTCCTTGGGGAGAGATTGCCTTAATCAGCATGAGGAGACTTATAGGCTATACATGCTCCACTGGAATTCTGGGAAGAAAGGGATGCAAATGAGCTCTTAACAAGCTCTGCCTCTAATGCCACCAGATGTAAGGCAGCTATCCTATTCCCTCAGTGCTTTGTGGCTAGGGGCAAGAATCACAAAGCCTTCGTGCTGCCTGGGGCAAAAACTGAAATGGGACACCGCCCCCCCTTTTTCCATGCCAAACTCTTGACCCAACCATCTCTCCAGCCAGTGGTGTAACTTGACCAGCATGCACTATAATACCAGTATCTTCTAATGTGGCACAAGGGTCTTTGGGCCCCCTCAGGCTCCTGGGCCTGGTAGCGACTGCTACCCCTGCACCCCCTATAGCTACGCCCTTGCCTTTAAGTAAAAGAACAGTAGTCAATCATTTTGACTAATGACCTTCCCGCATCTTGTGTCAAATAATGATTAGCTACAACAGCTGGGAGGAGCATCCACACTGGAATCCACACATGACGTGAGATAACCTGACATGTGATGTTTTGCTGTAGCTCTAAAATATTGTTGATGTGGCATACATCTATATGTCATATCTAGAGTTAGATTCAGTTAGATTCAGCTGCTTAGCTGAATTTTACAAATAAATTTGCTTTGAGACGAATTACTTCGTCACGAAGTGCATTTTTTTGTAAGTAGTGGGTGCAATGACAGGGAGCTGCTATAGCCCCCCCATCCCCCCCATCATTGTATCCATCAGATGTCACGTTCATACATGATCGCGGCATCGAGGTGTAAAGATACTTTAAATATGCATAAGTGCAATTTGCATGAGCTACCATCCTGAGTATAACACAGGTACCGTAATATGTATAATCTGGATCAAGGCTACAAAACCATAACCAGACAAGTCTCACATAAGATA
This sequence comes from Rhinella marina, assembly GCA_900303285.1. Classification (NCBI taxonomy): domain Eukaryota; kingdom Metazoa; phylum Chordata; class Amphibia; order Anura; family Bufonidae; genus Rhinella; species Rhinella marina. The sequence continues at coordinate 23,902 of ONZH01010884.1, read as the reverse complement.
AGCATAGTGACACATGGAGGAATGTAACATACAATAGTAGTATACAGATCAGCTGGACCCCCACGCCCTGATGTGAATTTTGCATATAGAGGATGCTTTAATTGATTACTTTACATGTCCTTTGTCTTACATAAAAATGGCACAAAAATTTTTCATTTCACATTTTTTATACAGGTTACGTAGAGGAAGAGCACAAATTAGGGATCTTTTATCTTCAATAACTATGTAGTTATAAATATCTGAATGCTGATTTCTTTATAAGGGAAATGTTAAACTAATCCAACGAAAAATAATATCTTTAAAGAAAGATATCGGAGAAAGGATTTGAGTGATAAAATAGTAAAAAATATATTTAAAAACCTGTGTAAAATAAGTTTTGCCTAATGATCTGACTCGACAAATTTATGGTATGAATAACGTATTTGTTTCCGCCGTGATGTGTTTTAACAGGTCGGTCTAATCAACTTCATCAGCCCTATGATCATTGGTAATTGAAAATGAACTATAGTATACTCCCTTATTGATGCAAAATATGTGGAAATATGATGAAACTATGGAGCATTTACACTGTATTAATGTTTCCTATGAAATATTACATTAATCTGATATGCAATACATATCTGATCATTGTGGGGATGGGCCTTTTATTGTGAGAATAGAGTTGCCCAATCCACTGCTTCCAGTAGTGCAGTGGCTTCATTAATGTCTATAGACGATGATGAAACAGCATTGAAGGTGTATCTTCCATAGACTATAGTGAAGAGTAACCATGACCATTCTTGAGATAGGTAGGTTTTTTTAGTGATTATTCAGTCCTGTGCATGAATAACAGAACTGAAGACAGTCCATATGTGTGTTCTGCATGATGACGATGGACTAGACTTTGGGACATGCAACGCATATCTTCTAATATTCCCCATGCAACCATTGCAAACCTGTATAAATGTATAAATAAAGAGCGTGCTACTATGGGATTGGGTGTCCAAAGTCATAAGGATACAGACAGTCAGTACCTTAAGATGACAGCAGATGAGTCCACCTCTTTTATGAACTTTTAAAAGTTCTTCAAACAACTTTGTTTGTTCCGTTATATTAACTTTGTATTTGCCATCTGATAAGTCAATGCTTTCTGCAACTGCCCCCGTAAAATCCACAATGGCATCAGCTGTGCTGCCACCATCAAGAGCTTCATACGATCCAGCCAACCTGTAGAAAAGCATCATCATAGGTCAGTATTTCACAAGTGGCTGCTTGGAGTAGCTGGTAGAGTAGCGGGTTTACTATCAGCAGATAGCTTCTATACTGAGCCACACTGATCATGTAAAAAGTGTTACTGAACCTGAGCCATATGCAGATCAATGGCGGACAACTTATGTGAATTTGGTACAAGAACTATATATTGGTGTTAACCTGCTAATACCAGTGTTGTTGCAAAAAGAAATGAGGAAACAAAGACCTTTTGCCTTTCAGAACCCTGGATCCATTTCAACTTTTTATCTTGAGATATAGAAGGTTCTCACTTTGCATACGCCTTCTCCAGTAGAGCGCTCCAAAATTCGTTCTTCACATTAGAATGGCAGTAGATCAAATTCCCGCCTATGCTTGGCAAACGATCATCAATGACAACATCAACCCAATCTCCCAAACACCAGAACTTGAAATGGAAAATTCCTGAATATCTGTGTGGTCTTCTTGGGTCCCATTCTTGTTTTTTCCACTCTGGAATAACCTACAGTACAAGAATAAAATATCAAAACAGCAACAAGATAAGTCAAATAGTAATCTACATATTACAATTACTGTTAATATTGTATATGAAGTATGGTACGTAAATTAGAAAAGAATATGGATCTTGTATGTCATGTTTACCTGGTAATGTTCAGATCCATACTATGTAAGAAGTTTCCTTAGTTTTACTGACGTAATGTTCTGGGCATATACTTTATATAGTGTTATGTTTTTTATGTGTAGACACTCTGATGTACGGTATATGTGTCTACTCTTTGTACCTTTTCCCAAAGAGCCTTTCTGAGAGCGAGACAGGAGCATGCGGCCACAAACCAGCAGTTTCCCAGCTGGCCTTGATGTAAATCATGTTGGCTGATTCCATCCACAAACAGGTGCGGGTCATCACAGAGTTCCTTTAAATAAAGAAATTATCATTCACAGTCTCCAGGGTGCTTAAATATAGTTATATGGATTCAACATGACATATTTATTAGAAACATATTTTCGGCTAATATTAATATTGAGAATTTTGAGAGCAGGTACAGACATAAATAATCTATGAGAAGGACTTCAAAAAATTGCCATCATACCGTACATGCAATCAAATAAAGGACTAGTCCTAGTATCATGTATGTACACAGGACCATATGCAGTACCCCAGTGCAGGGGTATCTGCAAATGGTTTGTTATTTAATGTGTTGTAATGTTATGCTATGTATTGTTCCCTATATAGCTATTTATGGATGCCACAGTCAGGGTTAATAATCCTGGCTCAGCCCCTGTAGGAGGTTAGATGTGGGCTGGCCCCACCCCTACCCTTGAGGAAAATCTAGACTGGAGAGGAGGCAAAGTCCATGTGCTCCCGCCTCTTAGGCCCAAAAAGCTACAGAGACTCACCGATCTCTGCATGATCTATAGAAGAAGACAACCAATAGTCTGCACGGCTGAGCATTGAAGTCTGTAAAGCAACCTGCTACCAAAAGCTGCTAAGACTGCTAAGACTTTACTGTAGTGAGGGACACTGTTTCACCCTTCATATCTGGACACGAACTGACCAGTGGTATCTCTAAAATGCTGTTTCCCTCAGGGGACATTATAGCCACCCTTACATGAGTACAATTCCCTGCTATAAATTCTTCAGGAGGAGATTTGACACAGATAGAGAGAGAAAAGGGCCATACCTTGCATCGTTGCCTAAATCCTTACATCATTATCTGCAAAAGAATTGCACTGTGTACAGTTGTAACTGTGTCTGATATAATTGGATGTACTACAACTCCCATTTTGTACTTAAAGGGGTTCTCCGGGAATTAAGAAAATGAAAATACGTAAATATTACTTTATTATAAATATATTCCTAAATACCTTACATTAGTTATAATGGCTTATTTTGTCTGGGGAGCAATCATTAGGAGAAATAAAATGGCCGCCGTCCTATTAGTGCACACAAAACCTGTCCTAATCACACAGGAGGACAATTAACTTCACAACACTGAGGGAAAGAGCTGCCTCATCCTCCTCTCTGCTCTGCTTGTCAGGGATTATGATCCTGGTAAGATCTTTAGCTGAATCTCTGTAGGAATGGAGTTCATGAGCAGATATGGCTAATGAGCAGCAGCTCTTGTATGGAGTCTCTATTACCAAAGCCCCACTTCATGTCTCCTCATGAACTCCATTCCCGCAAAGATTCAGCTAAATATCATATTAAACTGTATTCAGGATCATAATTCCTGACAAGCAGAGAGGAGGATGAGGCAGCTCTTTACCTCAGTGTTGTGAAGTAACTTTTCCTCCTGTGTGACTAGGACAGGTTCTGTGTTCATTTTCTTATTTCCTGGAGAACCCCTTTAAGTAAAAGAGATTTTTAGTTTGTTCTACTACATCTGACCTGGATACTGAGTTCTGCACCATATGGTCATTGCACTCCACACGCCCTGCCTTGCACCCATGTAGACACCTAACATCATGGGAGCCCCCCAGAACCAGAGTGTTCCCCCATGGAAGAAAGGTTGCCCCCTCCTGTCCTGGCTCTAGGGAACAACAACAAGATAATATCCACTGTGATAAATTGTTGTGTCCTGAGCCACTATGACCCTCATCCTCCACTCTGGTCCATGGCACATACATAAAAGAGAGTAGGAGTACTTGTAGGAGTAAATTAGGGCTCCTGGTGCATACCTTGCCATCTTTGTAACTGCATACAGTATTGTGTGAAGGAATCAAATAAACCACTAACGTGCTGTCATCCGATCCTTCACCACAGAAAAGAAGTTCCCAACAAGAGGTGCCACACTCCCAAAGTATTATTGCAAAAATTATGTTAAAAGGTTGACATTAGGATTAGGAATGGAGACTAAGTCATCAGTTAAAATAACGTACTCTCTCAACATCAGGCTTCATAGGAAGAGGTCCATATATTTATAAATATATAATAAATAAGACTTATTTTAACTCACTTCACTGGGGGTGGTATGTAGGATAAGCTCAAGACACCAATCGTTCCATGGTGGAACGAATCAGGACGCAGAGCGTTTCACACATGCAGCTGGGGGGAGTGAAGCTCCTCCCCTGGCTCAACAAAGCCTCAAGGATTATTCCCCTTCTTTAATAATTTACTCCAGGGGGTAGATATAAATATAGATATAAATACAAACAAAAATAACAATAATCAAGATAATTAAGAATATTTCCAATAAATAGTAATAAATTGTCGAATCAATAAAAAGGTTCTATGCAAAAATATATATACATATAATAAAGAATATATGAAAATATATGTATAAGAAATCTGTATAAAATATATAAAATATATATACATAAAAAAAAAAAATATATATATTTATAATTGGCATATTCCAAGGATTCATTTAAGCCAAACGGTGTTAGTGTATTCAGTTGATATATCCAGAACATCTCCTTCCTACAAAGTTGTTGGAAGGAGAGTTGACAAGTTCCAAAGGGGTAACCTTTAGACAAGAGGGATCTCCCTCATGGGCAACTGCATAATGACGGGATACGCTATGGGTGACAATCTTTCGATTTATATTCGAACGGTGTTCATTCATGCGTTCCCTCAATCTTTGTGTGGTGTGCCCCACATAATAGTGGTTACATGAACAGTGTAAAAGATAGATTACCCCTGATGTTCCGCAATTCATGTTATGTTGCAAAGAAATGGGTTTAGGAAGGTTGGGAATGCTTATCTCGTGTACCGTGTGTTATGATATTGCAACATTTGCATCTATTTGCATTACACCGATAAGCCCCCCTTTTCTGTGTTAAAATCTTCTGAATTGTTAAGCTGAGAGTTTTCTTTTTCTGGGACCTTTTTGGGCAGAAGGGAGCTAAAATATTTTTCAGGGTTTTTGCTTGTCTGAAGGTTAGATCGGGTCGTTTTGGGATCAATTTACCCAAAATTGGGTCTTTAATGAGGATAGACCAATGTTTGGTTAAACTCTGCCTGATTTTAGAGTGTTGGGAGTTATATCTTGTAATCAGGTTCACTGTTTGGGGACGAGGGTCTACCACACAAGTTTTATTTTTCGCTTTTAGACACTCTTTCTGGGTCTCTTGAAGGATTATTTTAGTGGAATCTTTAATTAGACTGGACGGATAGCCCTTTTTGATGAATCGAGTGCTCAGGGATTGTAGTTGATTTTTCATAGTTTTATCATCTGAACAATTTCTCTTAATGCGCTTCATTTTGCTATATGGAATGTTGGATTTCCATTTGTGGTGGTGGCAGCTCTTGAAATCTTAAAATCTATTTGCGTCCACGTTTTTGAAGTGGGTTCTAGTTGAAATTAGATTATTAGCGCTACTTAGGTGGAGATCTATAAATATGGCTTCTTCGTGATGGTATTCAAGAGTGAGATGGATGTTCCAGTCATTAAAATTTATCTCTTTTATTAGGGTAGTCAAGTCTCCAATTTCCCTGTTCCATATTAGAATGATATCGTCTATGAATCTTTTATAGAAAACGATGTTTGGGTGTTCCAGTAAGCCTACTTGTCTCTACATATCTTTGCAAGTGGACAGTCAGGGACTTTTGGCCATTGAGCTTCTTTATCCTTATTTACTAATGTAGAGGTCCATGTGGACAGGAAGCCTTGTGCTGGTACCCACACGTATAGAGAAAAAGGTTAGGTAACGTGATTTGGGTCAGCTTCAGTTGCCTTGGCTGCCTCTATGGTATGTTTACCCTTGTATGTAGCTTAATATCTCATATTTAAACTGTCCTCAGGGAGCAAAAAAGTATACCATTATGGTTAAAGGGTTTGTCCAGGGTTATGAATGGAAACCACAGGACACATGTGAACATAACCTGCTTGTATGAGTTCTACCAAACTGCTCAGATGGGGTTTTCAAGTTACTAGTTCATCCATAGATCACAGGGACCTCGTTTTCTTGTTTCATTAACAGTTCCTGAGATTTCAGAGCTAGGACTGTAGCAATGACCCAGGGAAAGCCAGGTGCCCCGAATGGAGTGGTCCCGCCCATGGTGCACTGTAAACCTTATACTTTATGCATAATAAAGAAGCATTTCTCAGGATTAGAGGACCAGATTTTCCAAAGAATGGTACCCTTGTGTGTCTCAGAGATTCTGCTCTCCTTGGTGGTATGACTACTGTACTTTGAAATTGATTTAGGAACTCACAGACTATCTTTTTCAATACAGTGAAAGTATGTCGACGAATGTTGCCCAAATCATACCCCTCGAACATATTGGGGGAAAATGAAGGTAATCCCATGTTTTTTTGCAAAACTGCTCCAGGAGAAAATGAGGACAAGACATAAACAGTAACATCCTATAATTTATAAAGTTTTTATGGATAAGGCAGCAACTAGACAGGGTAAAGAATAGTAATTTCTCCATATTTATCCATCATGTTGAACATCACAATTTCATATTTTCTGCCAAGTCACGGGGCCTGTTAGATCTGCTAAAGGCGTCTGGGTCTTAATGGCTGGAGTCCCTCGGTGATTAGAATAATTTGATATCATATTCCCCTTTTACCTCATATCTGTGTAATAAACCCTTTCTGTTACTCCATGTATTTTACATTACCTCTCTCGTCTCCTCCGTTTCCCACAAGATTACATTTACCGATGATGTAACTTCATTACCATTCACCTCCTCTCACGACATCACCTGCCAACCTTCATTTTCTGCTCCATTTCATTTACACAGTGAGTGAAGTACAATAAACATCTCCGTTATCTGCTCTGTTGGCCGTCAATGAAATTTAGATCAGTGAATCTGACTGGCCTTTTCCATAGTCCTGAGTGAATAGTTAGATTTTACTTCCTTTTTTCAGGTTGAAAAATATTGAATAAAATATAAAAATATCATGTCTGTGCTCTGAGTAATAAAAAAGGGGCATAGAGGATTAGAAAAGCATAGCTACTTTTGTTCAAGATATCGACACATCTGCCCTTGGTTATCTGTGGCATCAGCTCAGCCCTATTGACTTTAAAGGGGTTTTCCAGCAGTAGAATATTGATGACCTATCCTCAGAATGGGTCATCAATATCTGACTAGTGGGGGTCCAACTCCCAGCACCCCCAACAAACAGTTGTTTATAGAGGCTGCTCCACTCCTGTGAGCTCCGCGGCCTCTTCCTAGGCCAATGTTGTCACGTTCATCACATGACCTATGTGCAGCTCAGTCAAGTGAATGGGCCAGGGCCACCATACAATTTATGCTGATGTGCTGAGGATGCCACGGAGTTCCCCCAAGTGCTACAGGGAGCTGATTGGTGCTGGATGTTGGACACCTGCCAATCAGATACTGATGACCTATCCTGACAGGATAAGTCATCAATATTCTACTTCTGGAAAACCTTTAATTAAGCTGAGCTGCAATACCAGAGACAACCTATAGACATGTGTGGCGTTGTTTATGAATATGAGCAGCCATGTTTTTCTAATGCCATACAACACCTTAAAGGGGTTATCCGGGGCTGGAAATTGACACCCAATACGACCGGGCCCCTCACACTGATTCTACTGACCTGGCTCCCATTCCCTGGGCCACTCCTTGTCCCTGCATGGCCGGCTGGTGTCGGGGGGAGCAGCCAATGGCAGGCGGTCACGGGAAGAAGCAGCTGTGGCCGTGCGGGGACTAGGAGCGGCGCGGGGAGTGAGGTAAGTAGAACCAGTGTGAGGGGCCTGGACGTGTGGGGGGCCATTTCCAGCCTTGGATAACCCCTTTAAATTCTCAACTCTGCTTTGGGCTTACATATCCAAATTAACAAAGGGAACCTGTCACAATAAACATCGTGTCTGAGCTGAAGGCAACATGTTATAGAGCAGGAGGAGCTGAGCAGATTCATATATAGTTTTATAGGAAAAGATTCAGTATAACCCATTTATTAATTTATATTCCTGCTCATTCTGGTTTTTGAAGTCCAGGAGGCAGTCCTATCAGTGATTGACAGCTATCTTTGTATACAGTCATAGAGGGAAGACTGTCAATCACTGATAGGACCTCCTCCTGGACTTCAAGGCCCAGAGTGAGCAGGAATATAAATAAATGAAATCCAAGTTTTACTGAACCGTGTCCCATAAAACCATATACTAATCTGCTCAGCTCCTCCTGCTTTATAACATGGTGCTGGCAGATTAATTTGCATTTTCATGGTGGCAGGTTCCCTTTGGAAATGTGCCACCAAAAATTTTATCTGCAGGTTAAAACTAAATAGAGACACATATCCTTTTTTGTAATCTCTTTTTTTTCTGTTTGCAGATTTATTTTTTTTTACTCTGTTTTCTGAACATGATTGTGGGGGCGGCCATTTTGCCTGAACTTTTCTTAATAGCATTTACACATAATTTTGAGATACGCTTTACGGCAGCCCCATGGGCCATAAACACAATGGTCAGGAGGGGACTCTATTGACTTCTATGGGAGAGTTTTCTGGGCATGCCCTGTGACCTGTGCAGAGGACACTGTACAAGAAGAATAGATAAATCCATAGCGGAATTCTTAGATAACCTGAACCCAAACCTTCTATGTCAAACTTGATGACAGAAGTTCGCTCGTCGGTAATTATACCACAAATTTAGAACAGTTTTTTAACTCACATATTTTGTTTCTAGCCTTTCTGTGGGTTTGCCAGCAACTCATCAAGCACCTGTATCTCCCAAGACGCACTACTCTTGTTAACCCCTTCCTTCCCAGCATAAAAAAATAGTCCCTCACAGATAGTCCTCAAGATGCATATGACATGTCATGCCCCAAAATTTCCTTGATATTTAGAGATATAGCTATATGCTGTATTTCAATGAATTTAGGACTAGGGATGAAAAAATTAAAGAAGTCTGTACCATTTTATCTGCTTCACTATGAGATCACTACACTGCGCTTTAGATCTGCTGCTGCTTGCAGTCATTCCAACCAGTAGTGGAGACATCGGTGGCTTCAAAGACAGAGGAACGCTCCCGGGTAGAATGACGTTGTTGGCACCTGTGCACTGTGAATCTGCACTGTGCCGAGTTCGTGAATCAAATGGGATAGAGCATTGTACTGAAAACCTGGGCGTAGCTGTAGGGGTGCTCCTGGCACTGCAGCCCGCCCCAATTAACTAATTTGCACAAATATAAAGATATTGATATCTCCACATTGGTACAAGCTAAAAATAAAAGATATTGGGAGGTCATTTTCGAAGCGATATACACCAGTTTTCTGGAGTATATCTGGCACAGATTGCAGGTGCAAAGGTTATTTTCGCCACAATCTGTAACTTTTCCCCACTCACGCCAGGTTTAAAAAAGGGAGCTTGCCGTGGGTGGTCAAGGGGACGGGACGGAAAGCCCATCTCATTTATCATTTTCTCTGCCTGTTTTAGGTGAAGAAAATGGTCTAAACTTAAGCCAGCAAATAAGCTGGCATAGATTTAAACCATTGGTGGATGCACCAAAGTCACGTAGAGGCAGGCACCTCTTCATAACTTCAGTGAATCCACCGCCAGCATGTGGGGTTATTAAGACCAGCATCTAATACTCTTATCAGATATTACACTGGCACAATGAATAAGAAGATATACATTGTAAAAACGTACATTCTTAGCATTTTATGAAATAGTTAATATGCTATATAGTCTCATTGCAGCAGTTTCTTGGAAAGGCAGTGTAGGAGGCTGAAGTCACAGACTGTTTTCTCCTTAAAATATTACCAGCTGTTGCCTCCCACCCTATGAAGCTCAGGGGGTTGTCAGACACTCATCATACTTTGGATGTTCTCACATGTTTCACATGTTCTTTTTTTTTTTTTTTTTTAACTAGTGTGAGACTTTTAAAGTCAAATGAGTATTCCACCCATAGAACGTGCTCCCGCTCCTATGAGGAGCGGTCATAAGTGGCCATAACTCAGTCTATTATACATCATTGATTAGTCTTAGGCTACTTTCACATTAGCGTTTTTAAATTCCGGTATTGAGTTCCGTTATAGGGGCTCAATACCGGAAAAAAAACGCTTCAGTTTTGTCCCCATTCATTGTCAATGGGGACAAAACTGAACTGAAGACAACGGAATGCTCCTGAAAGCATTCCGTTCCGTCTTCAGACCGGAGAACAAACCGCAGCATGCTGCGGTTTGCTCTCCGGTCCAGGCATCTGCACCAAGACGGATCCGGAATGACCCCCAATGCAAGTCAATGGGGACGGATCCGTTTGGTGTGGACACACCAGTAATCCGGATCTGTCCTCCATTGATTTCCAATGGGGGGTCATTCCGGATCCGTCTTACATACATAGATACATACATACAGACATACATACATACAGACATACATACTCACATACTCCAGGGACGCCGGCAGCATGTCTTCACGCGCCTCCTGCGCGCAGCTATGACGTTTCCCCACTGCGCCCAGCAGAGGGCGCTGTGGGGAATCGTCATCACTGCGCGCAGGAGGCGTGTGAAGACGTTCTGCCGGCGTCCCTGGAGTATGTGAGTATGTATGTATGTTTGTATGTATGTCTGTATGTCTGTGTCTTGTTTCAATGTGTGTCATGTGTGGAGCCGGAGAGCTGCTTATTTCCCTGCACACCTCGCTCTTTACCATGTTTCAACTGTCACCAGCCATATATGCTGTTAGAAGCTGTGACAGTTAAAGGGGAGAGCTGCAGCAGAAAGGACACACCCCCTGATAAAGGACATGCCCCCCTGAGAAAGGACAAGCTCCCTAAGCTTCCCACTTGAAATAAATCTAGCAGAGCAATTATAGCAATGGATGCGGTGGAATCATATCTTTGAGGGTCATTTCTAACAAAATTCATATAAACTCTTTGAAATTGTAATGGAAATTGATTTACCCTAGAACAATGACGCAGCATACATTTACATTTAGATTTTGGAGGTTGTTCTTTATAAAAAAAAAAGGAATACGTAGATTGAAGGAGAGGGAAGAAGGCTTAAATGCAGCAGAGAGACCCCTCTAGTTGTCATCTAATCCTGTTTTTGGAAAAATAAACTATTAAAACCACCCTGTTCCTCCCCCTCTTTGCAAGAATGGACTGGTGCTGCTTCCTGTTTGGAAGGGGGAGTGCAAGTCTAGTGAGTAAAGTGGAAGGAAGCAAGTACTTGTGCTGCTAATCCTCAGGTCTCAGGATACAGCGACTAACAGTTATCTGTAAGATTTAGTACTTCTGCTACAGAAAAAGAGAAAGATAAACACAAACTCAGAATCTTCATGACCAAACATAGGAGTCAGCAAATACTCATGCATCCACAGCTATACAGACATTGCTTCTTGTGAAGGACTATAGTTAAGACACCCATCACACTTAACCATGTCCTGGCCAGGCGTTGCCTCTAAAATCTGTATCCTTCAGTGGCCACAACTTGCCCGATTAAAGTTGCTAACCAGAGATTCTAGGCTTAACTTCTAATATGGGGTGTGCAGTACCCCAGTATCCTAGTATCTGTAAAGTTAAGTTAAAGGGGTTCTCCGGGAATTAAAAAAATGACATTACATAAATATTACTTTATTATAAATATATTCCCAAATACCTTTCATTATTTATTATGGCTCATTTTGTCTGGGGAGCAATGATTAGGAGAAACAAAATGGCCGCTCGTCCTATTAGTGCACACAAAACGTGTCCTAATCACACAACAGGACAAGTTACTTCACAACACTAATGTAAAGATCTGCCTCATCCTCCTCTCTGCTCTGCTTGTCAGGGATTATGATCACAAATACAGTTTAATAAGATATTTAGCTGAATCTGTGTAGGAATGCAGTTCATAAAGAGACATGAAGTACAGAGAGGACGGACAGGACAGACTGTAGTAATGTAGACTGCATACAAGAGCTGCTGCTCATCAGCCACATCTGCTCATGAGCACCATTCCTGCAGAGATTTAGCTAAAGATCTTCTGTATTCATCTGTATTCAGGATTATAATCCCTGACCAGTAGGAGAGGATTATGAGGCAGCTCTTTACCTCAGTGTTGTGAAGTAACTTGTCCTGCTGTGTGACTAGGACAGGTTTTCTGTGCACTAATAGGACGGAGGCCATTTTGTTTCTCCTAATGATTGCTCCCTAGACAAAACAAGCTATTATAACTAATGTAAGGTATTTGAGAACATATTTATAATAAAGCAACATTTAAGCATTTTCATTTTCTTAATTCCCGGAGAACCCCTTTAAGAAACAGTGCACCCTCCCCCCACTGCACCGGCCATAGGAAGCAATGGCCTGAGGAAAACCACTGTGATACACCCTATATTATAAGCCACTACCACCCCATCCTCTGCTCTGGCTAATCAAGGGCTTAATGCACAGGAATACAATAAGATATTTGGGGGAGATTTATTCAGAAACTGGAGTAAGATGTGCCAAATATATTAATAGGTTCAGACTGGTTTAATTTCATACAAAGTCTTTCAGATCATCATTCCTAAGGAAAAAAAATTCTTGGTATCTCATCACAGCTTGTGCTTCCCAACCAGTGACATGAAAGTCATATGTGACTCCCGAGACCCAACGAGTCTCCCCAGCTGAGTACAGCTGTTAGCAGTAATGCTAGAATTTGGTACCAGGACCAAAGCAATATTATTTACATTTAACATTAGGGTAAAAGTCATATCATTTGGTCATATTTGAAAGTGTGATACCTACAAAACATTAATGACCCCCTGTTCTTTGCCTACCCTTCATCATAATGAGTTGAAGGCAGGACAAAGGACCACTGGGCTTTACTGAAGAAAGAATCTGGAATATACATCAAAGATCTACTTAATAGCTGTTAATTTTTCTTTGAGTAATTTTTCCTTTAGTCTTGACAGTAGATGAAGTATTAACGCTCTTAAGATAAATGTCATGAAATCATGTGACATTGAAGACAAACACATAGGTACATGTATTAAGGCACAAGTTGTCACCATAATGAGAAAATGGGGTGTGCTTCATCTCCAGAAATGGTAGCATTCTTGTCCAAGGTCTATATCTGGTATTGCAGCTAAGGCCCATTCAAGTGATATTGACAGTGGATGCTCTAGAAGTGACATAACTGGTAACATTCAAATATACAATATTAGAGATGAGCGAAGTTTTGAAAAATTTCACTCAGGATTTTGCCAAAGTTAGCCAAGAAATTCGATTCCTTCTGAATTAATTTGTCACAAATCACTATCAGGTATACTCTACCTTAGGGTACAGCCACACTGAGTAACCGTGCTGCGGATGGGTTGTGGCCATCCTGCAGTAACAGGCTGCAGATGCCTTTCATTTAAGAATGAGGGAGGCAGTGTATAGCACCTTTAAAGAGGGGCTGTTCCTGGTAGGGGTTTGGCTGGTTAGGTGGGTGGACAATATGCATATTATTGCTGTTCTGGCCTGCAATCCAGGTTATTTGACAGTAAACACAGAATATTGATCAGCTCTGGCATATCCACTTCTCCAACCCCAGCGCTCTCCTGCCCTACAGGTGGTAGCCCTTCTTCTGCCATCTGCTTTTCCTGTTTTTCCACGTCAACTAACATCGATGAGAATATGTCATCAGGAACATCCAGCTCCTCCTCTCTGCATCTTGCTGACTTTTTTAGGATATGGAAATTTTGAAGGATGATTTTGAAGAAGTAAAGCCAGCAAAAGAAGCGAATGGTCATTATTAAGACCTGGCCCCCCTAGGGGGTGAAGACTGGATAGTATTGGTTGGCACGCTGGCAGTGGAATAATAAAGGCTCCCATATTATTGGTATTGAGTGACATATATTAGTTTACAGCTGATGTAGGAATAAGTAAATGTAGGAATAAGTTAAAAAAAACGGATGCAGCATAATTCTCCTAGCACTCTCCCTGCACTCCTTCCTCCCTAATATTCTTCTATTAATCTTTTTTAGCAACACTGTCCCTAGCGCATGAGCACTTGCCACGTCCCTCCCTATGCTCAGCTCACAGGACAATGGTGATGACTGCACAGGATGAGGGTTTTATAGGGCTGTGACATCATAGGGGATGGCTATCTGCGAACTGGCTGGCTGCACGGCATTATGGGTGATCACACGATCCCGGGCTTCTTACTTTCGATTTGTAACACATACAACTGCCATTTTAGGAAAAACTGATTTGTTACCACGAAGCATGTACTACTATGCCATGGTGATCGAGCGGGGCAACAGAACTGTCCATATTCGATCAATGCAGGGGCCCAGCTGTGACTGACAGCTGGGCCTATGCTGTATCCGCTGGCAATCGCTGTAAATGCCAATACTGGCAGTTTAACCCCTTATATGCCATGATCAACATTGACAGCGGCATATAAGAGGATCGCCAGGGGAGGGGGGCTCTCTCTGTCCCTCCATCAGCCCCCCACACTGTATTGACAGGGGGCTGATGGCTGCCATGTCAACCCCAGGCCTTGCAAAGACCTTGGGGTCTGCCAGTCCCCAGGGTCTCACGGGCCCAACTGTCAGCATGTATTGTACTGCATTAAAACAGGGATCAGACCCTGAAATGTTGAAGTCCCAGTACTGGGCCAAACATAAAAAGTGGGGAAAAAAAAGTGTTTTATAAAAAAAAAGTTTATAGTAAAAAAAAAAGTGCCCCTTTCCCTTCAAGCCATTTTTAATTAAAAAAAAGTAATAAAAATGAACATATTATATATCATCGCGTTAATAACAAGCAGCTCTATAAAAATATCTCATGACCTACATTCTGAGGTGAAAGCTGTAAAAAACAAAACAAAATAAGATTTGCAAAAAATGGCTCGGTCCTTAAGGTGAAAACTGGCCCAGGCTAGAAGGTGTTAAATTACTTTATCATTGGTATAATACACCTTTTAAACTGTTTAATATGTAAACAGATGTTTCTATGGATTGTTGAAGAGGGTGTGATCAGGTTGGAAGACCAATGCATACTTTTTGAAAATGTCCATCATTAGTACTACCACTCTGGAGTAACATATCCATTTTTTCAAGATCAGTTTTAAACTTACATCTTAATCTGACGTCCAAACTGTGTCTGCTGAATATGGGGATACACTCGATCTCAAAAACTCTAAGAATAATACCTTGTCACATCTTGACCTCAGCAGTCACCTCTCCAAAATTGGAGTTCTACTGATGTTTCCACACTACCAGACATAATTGAGAAGGTTAACAGCAATTATGTATATGAATACAGGTTCACTTGTAATCAGTAAAGCTATCAGAAAGACAGAAGCACAGAAGTAGTTGTCTTCTTCCAGATTTGTCTCTTTAATCAAATACTTATCCTTCAAAGTAAAAATTTGTACCAACTCGTGATATTTGTATGACGTGTTCTGTTTTTTTTAAATACTTTTTTCTAGGTTTAAGCTAAGATATCTTTTCAGTTTATGGAGTGTAAGTAATGCTACATTCTCAGTTGTATGTTACTTGTACCATTTATTACTATTGTGTTTTTTTCAGTTTGGAAAATTTAATTACAGGTACAAAAAATATTGGATCAGAAATTATGAAACTTACTACTGGTGAACATAGTTTTGTTGACTTCATTGTAAAGAGGTTATCCCGTGATTATTGTAAAAAATGCAAAATCAGACATCATATAGTAAATGACAACCTCATTCTAACAAAGCTAGTACCAGCCCTGTACCTCACATGGATCCAGAGATCTCCACATTCATTGCTCTGCTAGATTTATGTCAGGCTGACAGCTCACGGGGAGTGTCTTTTCTGCTGCAGCTAAGGGGGTGTGTCTCAGCTCTCCCTATCACAGCTCAGGAGGTAGTTGAAGGATGAAACTGAGCATGTGCGGCCATCTCAGTGAGCAGGTCAAAGAAGTAAGGAAAAAACAAACAGCAGGTGGCGCTATACAGATACATCTTATTAAATAGTTCAGTGGCTATGCTAAATTTTTAATTACATGGAATTACAAAAGTATTCAGACCTAGGTGCTGGTTTAAAAACTGTAGAATATTCTTTGTGGGACAAGCCCTTTAATAGGTGGCAGGTACAGCTGTATACAGATTGCACCCATATTGATGACAGATGGCTGTCCAGATTTAGTCACATATAAGGCTAGGTTTCTCCATTCAGGTTTTTTTGATGCAGTTTTTGAAGCCCAAACCAGGAACACATCAGAACACATTTAAAGAAAATTCCTCACCTTTTTTAATCAATTCCTGACTTTGGTTTCAAAAACTGCATGGAAAAAACCTGAACATGAAAACCCGTCCTTCATGTCTGAGAAACTGGAAGTTCTGGCCACTGATAGAAAACTATGATAGATAAAATGTGAGGCAATATACTAGGCATTTATAAGCAAACAGGGACACAATTTACAAAAACTTTTCTTCTTCAAATAAAAAGTTACAGTAAAGATTTTATTATTAAGCATGGGCCAGTATTACAGAGAAGCCAGCTGGTAGTGTTTAATGGCTCTCGCAAAGGGTAAAAAGAATCTGTCTCATCTGCATCACTTTCCATTTGCATGTTTCTAGTTAAAATAACAATTCATACTGATTGTTCAATTGGAAATCATTTGTCATGCTGTCCACAAGATTGAGGTAGACTAATGGGACATATGTAGAGTAGAAAATGTCTTGCTGTTCTCTAGGTTCACTTCCCACTGATTAATTCTATTCTGTTTCTTATCCGGTCACTGTGATAAATGGGCCTCTATAGCAATGAATGTAATCATCAAGATAGGGCAGTAAAATAATACATACAGATGATAGAAAAATGTATTTGGGTGGAGGACCTGACCAGTATTCTATGACTGGAATTCTCAAAGGGTCCGTCATAATGATTATTAGCATAGACAGGCCCTATGAGAACAACATTCACATGCACAAGTGTAATTCAAAGATCTTGGGCCCCAATGCAAAATAGGTAGCAGGGCCCCCACTTACCATGTGCCACTTATACTGTAATACTAGTTTAAATAAGACCAAACTTTCTAAAAAAAACAACAACTCTCCTAGTGTGAAATCCTTTGGAAAGTGGTTACTCATCTTGTTTAGGCTACTTTCACCCCTGCGGCGCGGGGTTCCGGCAGGCTGTTCCGGTGGGTGAACAGGCCGCCGGATTCATGCTGCCGCAGGTGCACGCGTGGGGCCGGAAGTGTGCTCCGGCCCTATTCACTGTAATGGGGGCGGGCTGCGGATCCGGCGCAGCACGGCAACCCCTGCTGAGAGGCGGCCGGAACGAAAATACAACATGTGGAAGTAGCCTTAGTTGGGTGGACAGGCAGTACAGCCTAGTAGTTTTTTTATATAGAGGCACATCTGTCACTGCATTGCAACCCCTCAAACATTAGGACCTGGTTGTGACTCTAATGATATCTCTGCACCCCATATACCTACAGTATGTCATTTGTTCTCAGGGCCCTCCAAACTCTTAGGGCCATCATAGTAGTCTAGTATTTTTTAGAAGTAGAATTTTTTTTATTATTTTTGTGCTCCGTATACCTGGAATATTTATGTATTCTCATAAATGTGTTAGGCCAGAGTTCCTCAACTTCAGTCCTCAGGGCCCACCTGCCGGTCATGTTTTCAGGATTTCCTTAGTATCGAGCAGGTCATATAATTAGTGTCAGTGCATGAGGACTTACCTCAGGTATTCATTCTGTGGGATGTTCTCAAATCATGGCTGCTAGGTAGGCCCTGAGAACTGTAGTTGTGTAACACTGTGTTAGGCTACTTTCACAACTGCGGCACAGTGGTCCGGCCACCAGTTCCGAGAGAAGATGGCAGCGTGTATTTCGGTTGCATCCAGCAGTGCCAGATACAGAGAATTATAGCAGGCTGTTCTCTGCCAGTGCTAAAGGATGCTAGCTTTCCAGTCCTGCAAAGGTGCGCAATTGTATTGTTCTGAATTCCCATGGATGGCCTCTTTCTGTTTATTCAATTGAACCACTGCTGTCTGTCCTGACACCTGCCTGATTTCCATATTGACCTTGTGCTGTCTGCCTTGAACTAGTGCCTGATTACTGCACTGCTTGAACTCTGCCTGTTCTGACCTTGGCTTGTCCACTGACCACTCTATTCCCTGTCTTTTTGGTACCACACACCAGTGTCTCATGACCCACCTGGTTCAGCTAGAGGTAGCTGCCTGGTGGCCCCTGCAATGAAGGCCAGATCCCCATACGGGTATGAAAGAGTGGAAATCAGGGGTCCACCTTGACATTGCCCTCAGGAGCAGCCCTAAACCAGATCTGTTCAGTATGCACAGTGGGTTCAAACTGGCTGTGTTATATCTAATATATTTACCTTTTTGAACCTATATTATTTTCTATTTCTGGTCTTGTCCACTAAGATTGTGTGCCTCTTGTCTGGGACACTATATATCCAATGAGACTGAACCTCAAGAGAATTCTTTTTAATACTAGCTACAGGATGAGGTCACACCCCATGTAATAACTCTGTATTACTAAGTTTCTCCGTGTGAAGATGGTTTCTACATAGGAATACAATTTTCAGTTTTCTTTCACAACATGCTCTTTTAATCCATAGTGGAATATCCAAGTGATATCTCCTGTGGCTGGAGATTTGATTGCAATATATAGTTACACCCTAAACATGTACTCATGCCAAAAGTTATGTCTTAAATTTGTTGGAAGCAAACAGACTGGTAATTTGACAGATTCCACATGGGTTTAGTACACAGAGGTCAGCGGCAGTGAAGAGCTAAAGGCTAGGCCATGGTGATAGATTAGTGGTAGGTGGTAGGACTATTGTAGACTGGTATAGACACAAAAGAGTTTTGGAAATTTAGTTACACACTTCCAGATTCTGGAGTTGTGCTTATACAGAAATATAGTCCTGGTCTAATGAGCCTTTTTCAGTACCATACAGTTTAAAGAAAAGTTCTATGGTGACTAAGGATGGCCATATGCACGAGATATCAGTTGGCCGAACAGATATCAGTCCAGATCTTCCTCCATACACATGTCTGATTGGCTCAGCTGAGCATGTATGTGTCCTGAATAGGGAGAGGGGAGAATGCCACTTCTAGACACCTCAGAACAATGATTGGGAACTTGAAATCCAGCTGCCTACTCCTTACCTCCCCTGACATCTGTTATGTTAAATAGTGTAAGCCTCGTCGATTATTTTTCCAGGCATTTGAACCATCTGACACTGAATTGAAATGCCAAATTTATAGTCCAGAAGAAGTCTTTACTTCTGCTACTGCAGTGACATGGTGATTCACTGAAAAAGGGTTAAAGGGAACCTGTCATCAACGTTATGCTGCCCTCACTGAGGGCAGTATAAAGTAGGGACAGAAATGCTGATTTCAGTGGTGTGTCACTCATGAGCTAAAAGTAAATGGTTGCCAAGAACCAGCATCATAATCATTGCAGCTCAGGCCTTTAAAAGAGTCAAATCTACCGGAGAAGAGTCATGGTTATTCCTAATCTCCTGCACTCCCGCCCATCTGCTGATGATTGGCAGTTCTCTCCTAGAGAGAAAGAGAGAAAACTAAGTAGAAGACTGTCAATCATCAGCGGGAGGGCAGGAATTCATGAATAACCATGACTCTTCTCATGAACATTTGACTCTTTTCCAGGCCCAGTCTGCAATGTTTGTGATGTTGGTTCTCGGCAACCACTTACTTTTAACTTATAAATGACAGACCGTTGAAATCAACTCACCTGTCTCTACTTTATTCTGCCGTTAGTACAGGTAGCATAAAGGTGATGACAGGTTCCCTTTAATGATATGGTTCACTCCCACAGCCATCACGATGGTTACTGAAATGCTAAGTAGACACTTTCAGTGGTACAAATGGCTAATGTGACTTTACTGTACACTATGTATTCCAAAAGGTTGTGTATGGGAGGAAATTGTTAACTGGCAGTCCTTAGTAGTCCATAGAACTGATTAAAGGGGTTGGCTCAATGGCCACTGCAGGTAAAATGTTTGGCTTGTCTCTACTTCGGATGACAGGACAGATTCATTTCAAAAAGAGTTTAGCCATGTTTGGCCTAAAGGACAATAACTACATTCCAGATCATATTCTTTTTTTTTTTTTTTTTACAGTTTGAGGCTAAATACTTTCAATATGTACCATTTGCGGGATATATATACAGTACAGACCAAAAGTTTGGACACACCTTCTCATTCAAAGAGTTTTCTGTATTTTCATGACTATGAAAATTGTAGATTCACACTGAAGGCATCAAAACTATGAATTAACACATGTGGAATTATATACTTAACAAAAAAGTGTGAAACAACTGAAAATATGTCTTATATTCTAGGTTCTTCAAAGTAGCCACCTTTTGCTTTGATTACTGCTTTGCATACTCTTGGCATTCTCTTGATGAGCTTCAAGAGGTAGTCACCTGAAATGGTTTTCACTTCACAGGTGTGCCCTGTCAGGTTTAATAAGTGGGATTTCTTGCCTTATAAATGGGGTTGGGACCATGAGGTGGATACACAGCTGATAGTCCTACTGAATAGACTGTTAGAATTTGTATTATGGCAAAAAAAAGCAGCTAAGTAAAGAAAAACGAGTGGCTATCATTACTTTAAGAAATGAAGGTCAGTCAGTCTGAAAAATTGGGAAAACTTTGAAAGTATCCCCAAGTGCAGTCGCAAAAACCATTGATCTCTGTGTGATCTGGGGCTAAGTCTGGGCTTTAACTTTCAACTGAGGGATGCAGATATTTTGTTTGCCATATATGACTTTTCAACTACAGCATTAATGACTGAAAAATCCAACATGACATAAATCTGCCATCTTACAGGATCTGTAGCGCTCATTTGTGTTAAAAAAGATGCCGATTATGGTCTAAATTAGCAATTTTGTGGTCCAAAATCTCTAGTGTATGGCCACTGTAAAGGGGTTGTCCAAGTTATTTTTATTGATCATCTATCCTTAGGATACATCATCAATATCAGATCAGCTGGGGTCCGACACCAGGCACCCCTGCCAATCAGCTGGCCGTCCCATTCACTTCTATGGGATTCTATGCATTGTAAAATAGGAAGTAAGGTAACCTCTGTTTGGCAGGCTGAGGCAGTCACTGCAATCAGCAGGTAGGGTAGTCAAGTGGCCAGGCAGTTTTTCTATTGAAGTCTACAGGAGTACTTGCTCAGCTGCTTCCATAACTCTCAAAGGTTTCAAAATTATCTGCAATTTCCTTCATATAATCCAAGATACATAGGTAAAATGAGGCGCCAGCCGTGTGCGTTTAGTACCTATCAATACAATAGCATCAGTTAATTGGAAGGTGAATTTATTCTGTAGTTTACATTGATTCAGTCTACAACCTCTTTAGTAAAGTCTTTTTGGTAGTTATGGGTTGTGAATTATACAACACAGCTCAGCATCGTGATCGTGTCTGCTAGGGAGCTTGACCCATCACAGACATTTTCTACAATATATTAACCAAGTCGTCTAGATTTATGGAGTCTGGCAGCAGGCAGACATGGAGACTGGTCTCAAGAGAAAGCATGAACAGCACATGTTTTCTTTCAATGGATTGTACAAATCCTCAGAAGCCAGACTTTAGTGTATATTAATAATGAAACATTGCGAAATAAACCCAACAAGTACTGAATTATGAAATAACCCAGACGAATGATTATATCACCACCCTTCCTAGTCTATCTCCATAAATGGGCTATAATAGCCATTACTTACTATGTCACATTGCTCATTGTTATTTCCAGCCAGCAGATACTGCGGCCGGTCACATCCATTGTCTTATCATCCTATTGGTACTCTTATACAGTGTGGTTTGAATGGGTTTAATGGCTGATGTGTGTGGTCGGCTTACTGAGTTGTTATGTAGTATTATTAAAAGAGTTATCAAACTCCTATAATGCCCCCCAAAAGGCCTAAGTCCCTAATACAGGTTATACTTACCTCACTTCTTGGCACCCACATTGCTCCTGATTCCCGCAAGGCTGCTGCTGCATCTCCCCATTGCAAGGATCAAAACATCCAGTGATGGGGCAGGCAGCCAATAGCAGGCCGCAACGGGGATGAGCCTCCCTAGCATCACGGGTTTCCACCCCCCACCGCTGGATATTTTGACTGGGAGGCCTAGGGTCCACCAGTAAAATTTATTCTAAGGGCCCACTTTAAAGTTACAAACAAATACTACCTGCTACCACAACGGCCAGCAGCAGCAAGCCGCTCAAGGTGATTGATTATGGGGGTCCCTGCAGTGACTTTGAGGAGGCAGGTCCTTGAGGAAAGAGGATACTAGCTTCTGTGCCTTCTGTGGGGAGAAGTCTTCTCCACCAACTGATGCGTCTATAATAGATGATGCATCTATAATGGATAAAATTCTGTACGCTGCATATTTGTATGTGGTGAGGTCAGTCTTCTGTGTTACGTTCAGGGACCCACCTTTGTCAGGGGCCCAGCATGTAGCAGTGTTTTTTGCCATAACCCAGCATTTATGCAGTAAAGTGGCTGGATCATTATTCCAGCTATTCTGGATACGGTGATATCTGGCAGGCTGTCCCTCTCCCGGAAGAACCTGCTGGATTCTAACTCTGATGTCAATGTACCCAAACCAATGTATTGCTACCAGTGGAAGAAAAAAATGGATGCTCTGGACACTGATTAAATAGAAAGAAAATGGAGATGAGGGAAAAGTTCCACGTACCTAACTACAGTAACTGCTAGCATCAGATCTTTACATTTTCTGGGAAAACCAATTAATGGAAAGTTCTATTTGTACTAATTTAAAAACTACTAGTGTTGAGCGAACATGGCGGCGCTCGGGACCACGCGGTGTTCGGCCGAACACCGCGTGTGCTCGAGCGCCATGCTTGAGTCCCCTCCCCGCACGCTAATTAGCTAGTTATCCAAGTAGCCATGTTGGCTGCTGGCATTACACTGATTGGATGGCCGGGAACACGTCATCGGGTGCTATATAGCACCCGGTGACATGTGACCGGCTCATACCGAGTTAGGGAGAGCTGCTGCAAGGAGGGACAGATAGTGTAGGTAGAGAAGAACGCTAGGCAGGGATAGTATTTCTTTTCAAAAGACCCAAAAGCCCTTTTAAGGGCTATTATATCTTGCTGCAATATATATATATTTTTTAAGGGGTTAAAAATTGCGCAAGGTGGCCTGACATTAACGCCACCTGCGCAGCTGGTGCATGGTGTATTACTCTCTGTATACTACAGTGCCTACAAGTAGTATTCAACCCCCTGCAGATTTAGCTGGTTTGATAAGATGGAAATAAGTTAGAGCCTTCAAACTCCAAACAAGAGCAGGATTTATTAACAGATGCATAAATCTTACAAACCAAAAAGTTATGTTGCTCAGTTAAATTTTTAATAAATTTTAAACATAAAAGTGTGGGTCAATTATTATTCAACCCCTAGGTTTAATATTTTGTGGAATAACCCTTGTTTGCAATTACAGCTAATAATCGTCTTTTATAAGACCTGATCAGGCCGGCACAGGTCTCTGGAGTTATCTTGGCCCACTCCTCCATGCAGATCTTCTCCAAGTTATCTAGGTTCTTTGGGTGTCTCATGTGGACTTTAATCTTGAGCTCCTTCCACAAGTTTTCAATTGGGTTAAGGTCAGGAGCCACCACCATGCTTGACTGTAGGGATGGTATTCTTGGGGTCGTATGCAGTGCCATCCAGTCTCCAAACGTCACGTGTGTGGTTGGCACCAAAGATCTCGATCTTGGTCTCATCAGACCAGAGAACCTTGAACCAGTCTGTCTCAGAGTCCTCCAAGTGATCATGAGCAAA